>ML792609.1:521272-545195 GCA_009831015.1 Picea engelmannii
GCTAATGCTTTGGCATTTTTAACTTCCCATTTTGCTAATGTCGCTGCATCTGTCGGCTTAGTGGGCTTAGTATCTTCATTACAGATATCACGCCAAAGTTCATTGTAAATGAGAGTACTTTCAATGAGTCGTTTCCATGTTTTGTAAGATTTTGTTCCTTCAAGTTTATCTGAGTCGGAGAATAAATTAATTAATTTCGACATTTGTAGTTTAGTGAATGTACGCACCAGAAATAATCACGCCAAGGAAGATGAACACCACACCAAATGCATCACACCAAATATGATCTATCGGGGCTTGGCCTTGACCCTCGTATAGTCGTTGAAAAAAGGAAAAAATGACTGAGCTTTGTACTTGGCTCCAATCAAATTCCAAGAAACTTTTAAAATTTTACAAAACAAATCTGGCAATCTTGCCCCCCCCTCAAAGTAAACAACACAAAATACTTTGAGTTACAAATTGAAGATAGCCTTTATAAAGGCACTTGGATGACAGCCAAGTTTGAAGTGACCTTCAAAGGCACCAATTTACATGAATGAATTAGAGCATAAATTACGAATATTACACAAAATCCTCCTCAATCCTATGGCCTCTTGCAATTAATATGGTTGTAGAACAAAATGATAAACCATTTCAAGCTTCTTGGTCCACAGAAGTGGATCTAGCACGCGATTTGATGGCCGGATCTTTGCACTTTCTTTACACAGATCTAGCACGGTGAATGAATCAACAATTCTTTACACTAATATGCACGAATCAACACACGTTTTAAATGAAATCAGGGTTTGCAATCACATTTAGAATGCGACCAAGGTTTAATTTCACACACAATCTGTGAACAAGGGTTACTTCATTGTTAATTTTCTTCAATGTTCTCTTACACAACCCTGCGGGCAACTTCACAAAGGCAAGAGTTGCCAAGGTAGAGGCTCACTGATGGGCATAAAGGAGAACATGTGCGGGTGATACTGAATGCGTGGAGAAATTTATAACAAAAATGTTCGAGCAGCGATTAACTCAATCAGCAGGATTGATGCAAAGGATAAGACCAGCGTTTTGTTACTACTTACATGCGATTGTTGTTGATTCTCAACTTCATAGAGGATACCAATAATGACAGAAGACTAATCTTTTTTTTTTTTTTTTACAGAAATTAATGGCAGAAACTATGCCAGAAACTATTTTTCTGAGTCTAATGACCAAAAAAACTGAAAACAATAATTTCTTTTCCTTTTTTTTAAAAAATTTGAGCAATAACTGACCGATTTACTGACAGAGTATGCATCGACTTTCTTAGGACTGCAACGCAGATATCTCTTCCGTCGATCAACAAATCTCTTCTTCATTTCAGTAGCATTACTGGAGCTCTGATACCACAATAATGGCCAAAGTGTCCTCAGACACACAATTTTATTAATAGGAAAAGAAATTACATAAGAGACATTGCAAGAGTTTACATCACAACAACTCAATACTATTGCAATGAGCAATATATAGGCTAAAAGTCCTAACAAACTCAAGATATGGATCACTTATTAAATAAACAAGTGTCCATTTACAATAAATGCTATCTTAACCATCTTAAAACAAAACTCCTAATTTAGAGCCTAAGATACGACACTTTTCTATAGTTATATATTTTACAACAATAATGTATCTCTAAAGTTCTACATTTATTTAACAAATATTCTAGATTATTAATTTAATATTCTAAATTAATAATCTTTTTATTCTAACTTTATAAACTATGATAATTGTATTTTGGATTATCTAACAAATAGGAGGTCTCATAACGAGATGCCCTATTATGATCATGGGTATTTAGCGGTATGACATTACCATCATCCGGCCACCAAGCCAGGGTAGTGGCTCTAAGGTGCACAAATGAGAGAAAGGGGGTCTCATCATTTCCGCAAGATATGTGTGAGTGACATTGTCATTATCTGGACACCATGTCAGGATAGTGGCCTTCAACTCATTCTTTAAAACATGAAAGAAACAAAGAATGACAAGAGGATCGGCTTGGAAAAAGTGCACTACAAAAGAAGGTGCCACACACCCTCTACAAAGACACATGTTGACCACCTATTTCAACTAGGTGTCAATGTCATGTACCATGAATATATGTACCTAGTGGTACAACAAGTTTGAAGACTTATGGCTCAGTAGGGAAATTTTTCCCCCGACACTTTTTTCTATGTACACGGAATGCCCGCTCCCCTGCGTGGGATAATTTTGTAATATGTTAGCATGGGTCAAGTTTTACTTAGTTTTATAGGAATTTATCGTTAGGGCAGTCCTTGTTACCATACAGTTTGTAGCTAGGATAAAAGGCTATAAAGTAGAATTCCAAACTGGCGTAACAGGGACCTACCCCACCCAATGTCACCATAATGGGGAGGTCCTTTCTATTTAGGGAGGCTAGGCCCAAGGGAGACGTCCCTGGAAACCTGGGGTTTGAAAGGGAAAGGATCAAAGGATTAAGGCTAGTTTCCCCTTTCACGGATTACCACCCAAAGACATAGTCCAACAAAGTATAACCAAGGAGAAGGCACCTGCTTTCGAGACAAGACAACAATAAAACTAGTACGTGCAATAATGGTTAATACTTCATAAATCAGTGACTATCTAAGTTCAATATCTGAGCAAATACAGCAGTAAATATTGACGAAGTCAATGTTTGCAATAATGACAATGGAAATATAATGTTATTTTCCAATAAATACTAGAACAATATAGCATTCAATGAATATAATCACTCCTTGAATCAAATCAATGCATCAAACATCATTCAATTGCTCATATATAAAATATTGTTGCGTCAAGATGAAATATCCTAAGGGTGAAGTAAGATTTTTAGGGTTAGTTGTTAGTTAGGGTTTCAAATTTATAAGGTTTTGAAAGTTTGTTTAGTGACTATCACTTCAACACTAGAGGCTAAGGATCAGTGCCTAAGGGTTAATGGATTCAATAAGTGATGGACGCAAGAGGTGAAGGGTAAAATTCTTCTAAGGACTAGAGGGTAGGTTTTCAAGGTGCTGCTAAAGCAGGGCCTTAAAAGTAGAAACCCTAAGAGAGAGAGGTTCACTTGGTGTTGCAAAGGCAAGGCCTTGTGCTCTCTCTTCTTTCCTGGCAAGCAGCTAGCACAATAAGGAAAATTTAACCAAGACAAGAGGTTTTGATGAGGGAAACGTTGCTAAAGCAAGGTCTGTCAGCAAACCCTAGAATGGTATGGCCCTAGTGTAGTAAGCCTAGGCTAAGGACGTCTCACTCTTCTTGGATTCAAAAAGGTACGGCTAGCACAAGGAATGAAGAAAACAAGTGTAGCTAAGGCTAGGCTCTATTTTCTTATTCAATGGTTTAAGGTTTCTTTGTTAGGGGACATGAGACAACAACCTACTTGTGTGGTTGTCCCCTAGGGTTTTGATTCAGCAATATATAAGTAATATGAAAGAGATTTAAACTACAACCACTCAAAGAGAAGTTTTGCAGGAAAAACACTTACAATTCATGAAGAAATATCCAAGCAAACCCTAGTTGTAACACCTTCCTTCCAAAGAAACACCATAAATGCCAAGAAAAACTCTTCCTTCAAAAGTTGTGCATCACTAATCCAGCCAAAAACCCCAATAGGGCGCTAAAAATCAGACCTCACTAGATGAGTGAGTTGTGTTATCTTAAAAATTAGGGAAAACATCCTCAATTTATATCATCCAATGACCCTTAATTAAAATTTAGGTCATTAAAACAACCGACAAAGTTGACTACTAAAAATCATATTGTTTTTACATTTAACTACTAAATAAAATCCTAAATGAGCAGTAAGCAGGACGTCTATCCCCTCTGAGGGAGACGTTGGCCCTTTTTAGGGAAAAAATCAGCACTAGAAGGCAAACGTTGGCCCTCTCTGGGCCTCCAAAATCTTCCACACGTGCCAAACTCCCCTGTAAAGCTGCCACACACTGGAGGTGACGTCAAGGATCTTTGGAGGACATCCTGGTCAACAGAGGGACGCGTTCCACCTGCAGTGGGTCAACCCCCTAGGGTTGGGCTCAGCCAAGGCGTCCGGGATGAAAACATCCTTCTTCTTCTCTCATGCAAATGCTCAATCAATCATTGTCCTGTCTCTGCCCCTGATGAGGTCCCAGCAACCATCTGATGGTATCTTCAGCCCCATGGAGGTCTGAACTGATCATCTCCCCATGTGTACCGGTCCACCTGGTACCTGTCCGTCGGGTATGGTCCTGCACATCAAATACTTCTCCCTCCATGGGCTCATTAGTCCTTGGGATCATAGCAATGTCAATCATATTTCATCATTAATTTTATCAAATGCATGCATAAGACCCCTAGCATATCATCTAATAACTCAAAGACATTACACTGTCCTACTATACAAAGCTAAAGAAAAAGACAAGGTAACCTATTGGGACAACATCCATAAGAAAAGGAAATTTCCCAAAGGATGTCATCCACGCCATGTAATACAAGGTGGTGTGGTCTAAGGATGCCCCGACATAGTGAAAACCAGGGGTGGATATTATCCATGGGTGCCTTTGTAGGAGGCGAGTTGTACCTGTCATGGATGTAATTCTTTCCAAGCCCTTTATTTCCTTTATTCTTTCTTTTGTCTTCAAGGTCTAACTAGAGGACACTGCCTTGGCGTGGTGACCAAAGCTGACAATGTTACCCACGAGTATTTTCGCAGAAATGATAAGGCTAGCTCGTGATGAGACCCCCTTTCCCTTGGCCATGCAACCAAGGGTCACTGCCCTGGCGTGGTAACCAGATAATGGCAATGTCATACTGCTAGATACCTATGAACATAATGGGTTGGCTCGTGATGAGACCCCCCATCCTCTTGGCTAGGTCTTGTCCTTTTTTTGTTATTTTTCTTTGGGTCCCTCTTGTTTCTTATCAGGAGGCCTTTTATTGCCTTCTCGGGGATCCCTGGGTGAGGCATCTCTAGGTTTTATTTCCTATGGATTTTATCTTTTACCAGCTTCTTTTACCCCCTGGGCCTTTATCCCCTTCTTCCCACAGGATAAAGTGTAACCCCACAAATAGGTCATCCTAATTCCCAGACTAGGGGAATGGGATAGATGAATGGGAGATAAGATGTAAAATGATAATATGGTGGGAGCAGACGATGGATCTTCAAAATCCCCCCTGGCGGCTAACCAAAACCTATGGATACAAGCTTGTTAGGGCACCCTATCAATCCCCCCAACCATGGTCAAGTGAGTTAGTGTAAGATCCAAGCAGTCGTCAGAAATGAAAGGAATCTGATGCATATATCTGAGAGTTATAATGATCAAACATGACACATACCATGATACCTAGACCAATTACCTCATGGAGCAAGAGTCTTTCTCCAATGCAAGTCCAAGTCGAAGGTGATGGATGTTGTTGCTGATGACAGGACAAGTCTGATGAATAAGAAGAAATATGGGCACTCCAGGGCCATGCTCGGGTCAATCCTACTCTCGGTACTCCATGTCTAGGACCTATGGGCCTCGAGACATGATCTCCTAGTTATCCCAAGAAATCGGGGATAACATCTGGCTCCAACTCGGGGACATGTGCTCATCGTAGAGCGCATGAGAACCTCAGCATCTATGGAATAAACTTGTAGACCTGCTCACACTCAAATAGGGCATCAGTAACAAAGGTGGGGTGGTATTTCCACCCCGCAAAATATAACATATATGTATATGACCGAAATAAAGTAATCAATCTGCATGTGAGGAAACAAACTAACATGAAATGCAGATGGTATAATACACGGGAAATGCCTACCTACCTATACTTCCCTGTACAATCATGTGTCTGGGGGGTAGTAATGCTTGATATGTAAAGCGTTTACTGGCAGTTTCATAATCTCTCCTTCCATTGTCTCCAGGTTGAAAGAATTCGTACCTGCACAACTCTCGATCTTATAAGGGCCTCCCCATAGGCTGTCAAATTTTTTTTGCATGCCAGGCCTCTCTTTCCTTTTATTCCATAGCAGGACAAGATCTCCTTTGGTGAAACTTCTTTCCTTGGCTTTGTGATCAAAGGTGTTCTTTATCTTTTCTTGATTCCTCGTCATTTGACCCAAGGCACTTCTTCGTGTTTCATCTAATTCTATCAGTTGATTTATCCTTCCTTGGATTTCCTCCGTATCTGTGGCGTATTGTTGAGAAAATCGAAGGATAGGGATTTGGAGGTTCACAGGAAGTTTTGCTTCAAGTCCATATACTTTTTCAAAAGGAGTTTTCCCTGTGGAAGTTTTTTTTGTTATTCGATCTGCCCATACTGTATATTTCATTTTACTATCCCATGACTTCTTATTTTCTCCAACAACCTTTTCTAGAATATTCATGAGGTTCTTGTTGGTTGACTCTGCTAATCCATTCCCTTGTGGGTAGTAGTTTGAGGAATGGGATAGGGTAATGCCATATTTGAAACAAAATTATACTAGAGCGTAGGAGCTAAAAGCTTTGGCATTATCCGTAGTGATCTTGGAAGGGGCGCCAAACCTAGTTATGATCCGATCTTCCAAGAAGTTCATGACTACTTCTTCGAAGGCCTTCTTTGTATTAATTGATTCAACCCATTTAGTGAAATAATCTGTAGCTGTTAGGATCCACTGATAGCCATTACTCGAATTATCTTTGAATTCACCAACAAAATCCAAACCCCACTGCTGAAAGGGTGCCTCCACTACTACTGGTTTCAAGGGTCGTGCCGGAAGTTTTGGTTTGTCGGAGAAGTATTGGCAAGGTTGGAAAGATCAAACGTGCTGATAGGTATCTGAAAAGAGTGTTGGCCAGTAATAACCGGCCCTCAAAATCTTATGGGCGGTGGTACGAGTAGCAAAGTGTCCACCACAATGCCCAGAATGCAATTCTTACAATATCTTATTTGCCTCGTCCTTGTTTACACATCATGATTCTTTCACCCAATTCCATCCTCAGTCAAGAAGTATTTCATAGCCTTCAATCTCAAAGCCCTTCTCTTGTAATCCACCAAATGATCAGGGCAAGACAAGTTCTTTAGATAATAAACTATATCGGAATACCACTCATCATGTTCTAGTTCACTGGTCATTACATTCACTTGCTCATTCTCCCCCATCTGTATGGCTTCCTGATTTCTTTCAGTTAACATTTGGGCCAGAAATTGTCCTTTTATTATCTTGGTGGGTTTTATTTCTAAGTCATACTCCTGGATTTTTGAAACCCACTTTCCTCGAGTACCCATGCAGTCTTGTTGTGATAAAACATCCTTCACGGCTGGGTATAGGACATAAGCCTTGATTTTATTGTAACCGATGTAGTTCCTGAAATGTTTGAGGGATTTGACGAAGGCGTAGGCTTGCTTCTATGTGATGGAGTAGTTCAATTATGAATCTCTTAGGAATTTTCTCATAAAGGCTATGGGATGTTCATAGTTGTCAGCATCCTTCTGCATCAAGACACCTGCAATAGTATACTGAGATGCAAACGAGAATATTATGAAATCTCGCGAAAAATCAAGACTAATCAAGACCGGGGCTTGGGAGATGGCGCTTTTGATATCTTCAAAATATCTGTTGGTCTCATCTCCCCACCTGAAAGAAACATCCTTTTTCAGCAGAGTGCTTAATGGTTTTATCCTTTCAGCAAAATCTGGCACAAATCTGCAGATGAAGTTGATTTTTCCAAGAAAAGATTGAAGTGCTTTCTTGTTGACTGGAGGGCGGACGTCCTTTATTGATTGGACTCTTTCAGGATCAATGGAGACTCCTCTTGGTGAGGCTATGTGTCCCAATAGTTTTCCTTCGCCAATCCCAAAAACAGACTTCTTAGGATTCAGTGAGATACCATACTTCCTGCATCATTCAAAAACAATCCTGAGGTGGGAGAGATGGTATTTCCTATCCTTGGACACAATTGTGAGGTCATCTTGGTAAATTTCTATGATTTTTTGTATAAGGTCCCTGAAGGCAAAGTCCATTGCTCTCTGAAAAGTGGCACCAGCATTCATGAGACCAAACGGCATTCTTAAGTACATAAAAGTTCCCCAAGGTGTGGTGAAGGCAGTCTTGAGTTGATCCTCCCTTTTGAGTAAAACTTGGTTGTATCCTGAGAACCCATCTAGCATAGACATCATCCCTGCCCATGTGACTCGCTGAAGAAAATGTTCCATGTTTGGGAGGGGATAATTGTCCTTTAAAGACAACTGGTTGAGGTTGCGGAAATCGACACATAGGCAGATATCACCATTTTTCTTCCGAACAACTACCAAGTTTGACATCCAAGAAGAATACCTGATAGGGGCTATGATACCAGTGTCAACCATCTTTTGGAGTTCCTTTTGTATCTGGCCTGCCAACTTCAGGTTGATATGCCTTAGATTTTGTCGAAATGGCTTGGCTCCTTCAACCAAGGGTATAGCGTGTTGGATGGCATCCCCTCTATAGGCCTTTAAATCATCATAGTTCCAAGCAAAGGTGTCTCTAAACTCTCTAATGAGATCTAGTATTTCCTTCCTCTCTTTCTCAGTGGTCCCCTTTCCTATCTTGACCATTTTCGGATCCATCTCTGTACCGATATTGAATTCCAAGGCTTCCTCAACTTTCTTATTGGTTATTTTTCCTTTGAAAACATCATGCCTGTCAAAAAGGTTTTCTAGAGGAATACAACCCTTTGGTAAGGTATTTTTTTGCAGGTTGATGACTTCTAAGTCCATAGAATCGGCCAGTAAATTAACTTGTGAATCTGTAAATTCTTTGCTATTTTCCATGAATCTGATAATTTGATTGTCATCCTCGAAACCCTGCCAATGCTCCAGATTGTCGGGGACAGAAGGTCTAAAAAGAACCTCCATTTTGCATAGGTTGTGAAGAGGTCCTTCACATGGTTGTAAAGTGGAGGCTGAGACAGCCACAGCATCAGCCACGTGGTTTTCTTCTTGAGGAACAACTTCAATTGATATCTTTCTAAAGGATTTTGAAAGGGTCTGAGCCACATCTTGATACTTTTTCAACTTCTCATTCTTAGTGGAAAATCTCATCAAAACTTGCGACACAATGAGGTCTGAGTCCCCTTTTACTTCCAAGATTGTAACACCTTTGTCGATTGCTAGATTAAGTCCCAGAATCAAAGCTTCATATTCAGCCACATTGTTAGTGCAATGGAATTCCAGCATATATGAATGGTAGAAGATCTCACCTGAGGGGGCTGTCAAAAATACTCTGGCGCCTGATCCAAAGCTCAAGTGTGACCCATCGAATTCTAAGGTCCAGATTCCTTTTGTTTATTCAATGGTGTTCATATCCAACTTCCCTTCCTGAATGAACCAATAATTGAGACCACTATTGATGCGTAAAAGTTGATCATTTACCTCATGGGGGGTCTCGGTTGGTGATCCAACAAAAGTCTCATTATAGACGGTGAAAAATCCTCCTTCAGGATGAGGGATAGTGGCTCTGGGTTGCTCCTTGTGAATGCTTCCATTTAAGTGTTCAATGAGGTCATTGCGAAGGATAATCCTAAAATTATTTCTATCATTTACGATGACCACATTTATCAAGAAAGGAGCACTGGGGTAGGAGTCAAATGCCACCTCGAGGTTGTTAATGATTCCTTTTGTGAAATTATCTTTGGTGTTTGCTCGTGAGATCTTCAAACCCAATTGATGCATAACTTCTTCTGTCATTATATTGGTTTTAGCTCTTGGGTGCAGGAGACAGTTGTGAAGGAGAAAATCTTTGACCCGGAGGGAGATGTAAAAAGGTATGAACTCACAAGCTTTAGAAACAGGGTGTCCCACCTGGTGAATAAAAAGAGAGAAGTCTTCAGGAAGATTTGGCTTAACATTTTTTGGTGATACATCCCCAACTTCATCCTCCGGATGGGCCCTTTTTAACGGAGGTTCTTGAGAAGAAACAACACTCTCATGAGAAAGGCTCCATTTCCTTTTGGTGGGAGCTAGTTCGATATGGAGGATGCTTGGAGGTTCAGGTTTCGCCATAGGTTCATTACCCAGATCCCATAGTTCGCAATTTTGTGTTAGGTTTCTTTGTTGAATGTAGTCATCAAAATCAAGATTTCTTTCAATTTGAAAGGCCAGGTCGTGCGCTTCTTCTAAATTTGTTGGTGATCGGTCCTTAATGTTGAATTGCAAGGTTCCTTCTAAGGAAGACAAGAAGTGATCGATGATGGCTTGTTCTGAGCCCACCTTTGACCGGATCTTTTTAAGGAGAAAGTTGAACCTATCACTGAAATCTCTGATACTTTCACAGGGTCCTTTGCAAATGTTGAAGTATTGAGAAAAGGAGTCTTGTTAATGTTCACTATCACACCACCTTATTTTAAAGGCTTTTTGTAGTTCTTCGAGGTTTTTTATGCTTCCCTTGGGACACCCATCAATCCAAACTTTAGAATCTCCTATAAGGGAACTTGCAAAGAGCCTCATGAAGACATCAGGGTGATCTTGACCAGCCAAATAAAAGTCAACACTGTCGCAGAAATGGGTCCAATGTGAGTTTCCAGGGGTGCCCTTTCCTAAAAAGAAAGGTAGCCAAGAGTTTGCATATGTTGGTAAATCATGCAGTCCACCTTGGATGTTGTTAAAGTCAAAACAGTTGAAACTCTCTGAGTGAGACCATTTGTGAGGATTTGGATTGATTGGAGGCACAAGGTTTGTTAGAGTGATGGTTGCCACAGTAGTGGGATTTGAATATTGTCGCCCGCTACGGGTCGTCATTGATGGAGTCGCCAGATAGTTTTCCTGAAACTATCAAAGAATAGGGGAATAAAGTCTAGTGGATTCGCCAGGTAAGCTTGTAAGAGAAAAGGTCTTTGAGGCAAGACTTACCAAAATATTTGTCATTGAGGAAGATTGACTCAGTGTTCCCCAGCAACGACACCAAAATGTTATCGCACAGTTTGTAGCTAGGAGCAAAGGCTATAAAGTAGAAGGCCAAACTGACATAATAGGGACCTACCCCACCCAATGTCACCACAATGGGGAGGTCCTTTCTATTTAGGGAGGCTAGGCCCAAGGGAGACGTCCCTGGCAACCTGGGGTTTGAAAGGGAAAGGCTCAAAGGATTAAGGCTAGTTTCCCCTTTCACAGATTACCGCCCAAAGAGATAGTCCAACAAAGTATAACCAAGGAGAAGGCACCTGCTTTCAAGACAAGACAACAATAAAACTAGTACATGCAATAATGGTTAATACTTCATAAATCAGTGACTATCTAAGTTCAATATATGTGCAAATACAGCAGTAAATATTGACGAAGTCAATGTTTGCAATAATGACAATGGAAATATAATGTTATTTGTCAATAAATACTAGAACAATATAGCATTCAATGAATATAATCACTCCTTGAATCAAATCAATGCATCAAACATCATTCAATTACTCATATATAAAATATTGATGCGTTAAGATCAAATATCCTAAGGGTGACGTAATCTTTTTAGGGTTAGCTGTTAGTTAGGGTTTCAAATTTATAAGGTTTTGAAAGTTTGTTTAGTCACTATCACTTCAACACTAGAGGCTAAGGATTAGTGCCTAAGGGTTAATGGAGTCAATAAGTGATGGATGCAAGAGTTGAAGGGTAAAAGTTTTCTAAGGACTAGAGGGTAGGTTTTCAAGGTGCTGCTAAAGAAGGGCCTTAAAAGTAGAAACCCTAAGAGAGAGAGGTTCACTTGGTGTTGCAAAGGCAAGGCCTTGTGCTCTCTCTTCTTTCCTGGCAAGCGGCTAGCACAATAAGGAAAATTTAACCAAGACAAGAGGTTTTGATGAGGGAAACATTGCTAAAGCAAGGTCTGTCAGCAAACCCTAGAATGGTATGGCCCTAGTGTAGTAAGCCTAGGCTAAGGATGTCTCACTCTTCTTGGCTTCAAAAAGGTACGGCTAGCACAAGGAATGAAGAAAACAAGTGTAGCTAAGGCTAGGCTCTATTTTCTTATTCAATGGTTTAAGATTTCTTTGTTAGGGGACATGAGACAACAACCTACTTGTGTGGTTGTCCCCTAGGGTTTTGATTTAGCAATATATAAGTAATATGCAAGAGATTTAAACTACAACCATTCAAAGAGAAGTTTTGCAGGAAAAACACTTACAATTCATGAAGAAATATCCAAGCAAACCCTAGTTAGTTTATTATAAAAATACCTTCAGAGCCTCATTGTACTCATCTTCTTATGAATGAGCGTAGCCGTCACATTTCTTCTTAGAGATAATTTTCCACCATTCTAGCGAGTCTTTCACTCTGTATTTTTACAGTCTCTCTACATTTAATTCATTAATAGAATTCATGTATTACTGTATTTCTCTGTTTTTGGCAATATTTATGTGTGTCTCATTGTAATATCTCTGATATCATTTCATTCCACGCATAAATCTAGATCAGTGGTATCAGAGTGAGGTTTCTCTTGATTGTTTTTCAATGCATGTCCCCAAAGAGGTCTGAGTATCGCAATTTAGGTCTTGAGCTTGTCTCTCTTGAGGACAATCTCTCTCACACGCCCAAGAAACCCTCCATGGCGGAAGAAAAAAAATGGCTGAGCATAAGATTCTATTAACATGTCGCTTGAGAAAGATCTCACGCGACAGAAGGACGAAATGATGGAGAATTTTCCCCACATCCTTCAACGTATGTCGATAGCAACATCTGCATCTTCATCAAGCAACCATTTTGGAGCAACCATTTTGGAGCAACCTCTCCCTTCAAGGTACAATTTAATTTTGATATTCCCGTATTTGAAGGTCAGATAGATGTGGATGCCCTAGAAAAATGGTTAAAACTACTAGAAGGTTATTTCTCTGTTCACAATTTTTTTGATAGGGAAAAGGTCACCTCTGCACTCCTCAAGGCTCTCCCCCATGTAAAAATTGGTGGGAAACTTACTAGGAGAAAAATTCCATAGAGGAATTTAGAATATATGGGGTCAATCCCACTTGGGATTTTTTTGTGGATGCGGTCAAGGAACAATATTACCTTGTTGATAACTATGAAGACTAGTACATGAGATGGACCACACTGCGGCAAGAGAAGAGACAAACGTTTTCGTAGTTCACAAATACTTTACATACCTTGCGCACCAAGATGGGTATCAAAGACTCTAAGTAGCATCTGGTTCTGAAATATCGTGGGGCTCTTCATAGGTACATCCAAACCGAAATGGATTTCCTAAACATATCATCATTGGGAGTTTCCTATCGATATGCTATCAAAATCAAGAAGAAATTTAAGCACTGGAACAAATGGGAGTTCGGGTCTATAAATATGTAGCAACCAAAGCATGATAAAGACAGACCTAACCAACAGCCTCCTGACAACCATTCCAAGACACATGAAAATAAGGGTAAGGGAAAGACGAAGAATGACCCAGGGAAGTGGTGTGACTTCCACAAAATCCCCTAGGCGCACAACACCAATGAATCTCGCTCAAAACAGTCATTGGTAGTCAAGATCAAAGACAAGGATCCAAACCCTGATTCAAAATTTGATCCAGAAAATAATGATAAAGACAAATCATCGACGCAAACCCCACTACTATTGTCGCGACCACAACAATTCAACCAGAAGAACCAGTAGATCCTGAAGAGGGGGAGTGCCTCTTCCATTCACAGGTGTGGATGAAGGGGACCCCGTTGCATTTCATTGTTGATAGCGGTAGCAAGAAGAACCTCATCTCAGTTGAGGTCGTCAAATAGTTGGGTTTGTCAACAACACCACACCCGCAGCCATACAACGTCAGGTGGCTTCACCAAGGACGAGATATCCATGTCAGCCAGTAGTGTCGCATGTCCTATGGAATCCAACCTATTAACACATAGGATGTACATGTTGTTAAAGGTTTTTGAGTAATGTTTCATGTTAATAAATCAAGGTATTGATTTTAACCTTGGGTTTAAAGTTGATCAAAATACATTTTCTTAGTCTTGGTGTCATGATGGTGGTTGTCATTATTAGCACAAGAGGGAAAGTGAAGGTCACATCTAGCTATTTAAAGGTCACCATCAAATGTTGTCATCGAAACAAGTGTCCAAAGGGTATTATATATTCATCCAACCACCTAAAATATCTTTCCAAGTCATAAATCAGATGCGCTACAAACTCTCCTAGAAGTTCGCATCACTCCAAAAATAGGGCATATGTCAAATATTTTATGATTATGATTTGAAAAGAGTTTCTAATGATGATTTCTAGCTTTTATAGATTGTTTTCAATGATTCTTGCATGGTTTTGGAATCATTTGAGTTGATTTGGAATGAAATGGGCTGCTATAGGAAAGTTCATAGTGCCTAGACTCATTGGCGCTGCGAACTGGTAATTTGGGACAGTGTGTAGCAATTAGCACAGAACAAGGTCTTGTTTTAATCATAACTTTTGAATCACGATATAGGTTCTTATTAAATTTGGTGTGGAGAAAAAACATGATGTGTTTGACTTGCTGACAAAACATCATCTCGACCCATTTCGTATTTTTGGAGAAAAGATAAAAACATCACCTACAAGAAAGTTTGCAGTACATGTTGTCAAAGGCACTATGAACTCTAACAGTCTAACAAGTCCGAGCTATGGGAGGGTTTCCAGCTGTCAGGAAAGGTTCAAATGGTTTCCTAGGAGTTATTTGTACATGAGTTACATCTGTTCCATATCTAGATCAAGCAGCATGACCTGTTTCTGCAAAAGGCATAAATGACAATAGACAAGATCCCAAAAAATAGGATTTTCTTATGTTTTTGTTGGAATCGTTTGTATCATACTCCTAAATGGAGGAGGATCATATGTAGCTCCTTAGTTTTTACCCCTTTATAGTAGAGAGAGATCATTCACTATATATGAACTAGATTTTGATAAGGAAAGGGTTGAGTTCATGACTAGAGAGGATGGAGAGAGTTGTTGGGGCGGTTTTATCTTTTTATTTGTAAGCTTGAGGGCATGTGATGTAGGAATTTATGCCATTAAAGATTCATGAAAGTTTTTTATCATAATTTGTGTTATTTATTATCGTTTTACCTTTTCATATTGCTTGAATGGAATTGTAGGCATTGAATATCAATGGTTTTTCATGGGCAAGAGATTCATGAGTTGCAAATGATTTGTAGTAATTGCCTCCTTTCATGATCTATGTTCTAGTAATATTTTAAGTCATTTTTGCATAGAGGATCGTTGCTTGATGATAATCTTATTTTTGTTATATTTCTTATACCTCCATCCATCAATTATATCCCTTTTGTTCTGGTAGGCAGCTTGAGTGCCTTTGATCTATAGGATGTTTTGACTCTATGCCCAATGGAATGACTTTGCAGACAGATGTCTACCCTCATTATTGCTCTTCCTTGATGATCCACCTAAGTTTAAACATGATTTAATCACTTATATCTAAATGGGTACTGGTATCACTCTTTCTGTAGTCTGGAGTGACTTATAGTGCTAACACAACCCTTCAAGGATGAGGTAGTGTGTGTTGTTTCTCCTCTTGATGTCTGTGATGTTGTTTTGGGCCAACCATATATGTGGAAACATCATGATGTTTATGAGTCTCAACCCCGTAGTGTCATTATTATTCTGGGTGGGTCAGCTCTACAAGATACCAAAGGTATTTCTGACTATTTTTCCACCAAAACAATGTCGCAAGGTAATCTCTCATACTACGAAATTCGTGCTCTTCATAGTCTATTCAAAGGATGCACAGAAGGCCACTGCAACCACTCCAGCCTCGGCACCTTCTATCCAGCAGAAGAAGATTGAAGAAGAGAAAGAATATATTGTTTCTTCACCTACAATGGTGCCTACAAAATGCCCTGTCAATCCCAGAGACAACATATTTGTGGAACAGATTCAACCCCACCAACAACAGGTTCGTGACAGCTTTACACAGACCAAGTAGCGCAACTTCTCCAACAAGGCACGCAGCTCACCAAGATTCATATTTATAAAATGATTTCCCTTCTTCCCCGAGAACTCAACATAATGGATACCATTGCTTCCTAAGGGGGGAGGACTAATCCAGGTGGATATTGGTGGCCACCCACCTATTCCAAATTCCAACTGGCTCATCTTGATAGTTTTTAGTTTAATATGTTTCTCTGTAATGGGGACATTTCTTTGTAATTATGGGTTTTTCACTTTTGAGGCTGTCTTGAAGCCCTATATAGCATCCAGGGGGATATTGGTGGACACCCATTTAGTCCAACTTACCTATTTTGGTAGTTTTCATCTCAATATATCTTTTTGTACTTTCGGGGCCGTTTTGAGGCTCTAAATGAAGGTTTTTGGACTTGTCACAGTCAAACTACAGACGAAGTCAAATTTTGATGACATAATGTGTATTTCTCTAAACTAACTTTCTAACGAGCTATCACACAACTAAAACGAAGATCGTATTCAAAAGTTACGACCTCGAGAAGTTGATGTACTAACTTACCCCAACGGGGCACACATGACTTTTGGCGCTTCATATCCTAGGGTTAGGTTTTTGGATTTCTAGGGTTTTGGCATTCATGTTTATTATAAAAAGTCCTTCAGAGCCTCATTATACTCATCTTATTGTGAATGAGTGTAGTCATCACATGTCTTCTCATAGATAAGTTGCCACCATTCTAGCGAGTCTTTCACTCTGTATTTTTACAGTCTCTCTACATTTATTTCATTAATAGAATTCATATATTATTGTAGTTCTTTGTTTCTGGCAATATTTTTGTGTGTTTCATTGTAATATCTCTACTTTCATTTTGTTTCTCTCATAAATATGGATCAACCACATATCTATGTCATGTATTCCACCATATGAGTTTGAATGTATAGTCAACGTCGTGATACGGAGAAAAGCGTATGTTGCATGTATAATATTCTTGCAATGTTGGACAAAGATACGGAGAAAATACTTTTGAGATGCCTTTCTTACACTTTTCTTTGAGAAATGAGGAAAGTGTTGTTTCTAGAGGTTCTTCATTCTATCATGATGAAATCCTAGATACCATGGTCAACATAATATATCCAAGTTTGTTGGAAACCGCGGAAAAAGGTGATGAGCAAATTGAAACTGTAAACATTTAATGGAATGTTGTGGGTTCTTCATCTTGGGTTCCAAATATGACATGTCGCAAGAATAATAAAGGACAAATTGTAGTAGAAATAGTAGTTGAATAATTGGAAAGGACATACTTTCTGGGACATATCTCTAATCACCAAATTGTTTGGGACGTACTTCGATAAAGTATGAGGATCCTTTGTACCACCATAATAATTGGTATATGTCACCATAAAAATTGACGTTTGTATCACCACTTTCTCTATGACACAACTCCATGTTCAATTGGCATTGGATATCCTACTAAAGAAAGGGATGTAAATCATCCCTTCATAGACATGTTCAGGGGGTGACTTAGCTTATTCATAGTAAACCACACACATTTAACAAGAAGATGGAAATGATAATTTTTTATGATTATGATAATAGAGGTAACTATGCATGATAATAGTATGTAATAATCAATCGTTAAAGGTATGTAAGATCATTGATTCATTTAATAAGGTTATATGGGTTAATAAACCCTATACATATGTCCAACATGCAACACAAAACTCACTCTACATATCAATCCAACATGCAACACTATATCAATGGTATTGAACGAGGTCCATAAGAATTAGGCTCAAGTATCCTTTGAAAATTTTCATAATAACCTACAACAATAATATTAGTCTGAGGTTAGTAGCTCTGTCATGGTCTAGTCATCATGCAATCCTTGGTTCCAAATTTGAATGTATTTTCTTAAACACATCCTACCATAGTTTTTTTAGTACACCATCTTGGAAAGAATTTGTCCTCCCTTGGAATAGAGGGGGAACATGATCTTTTAATTGAATCATTTATAGCTTATCAACACATTCAACCATATATTTGCACCATTGAACAAATTCCTCTTCTTCTCCAGCTAACATCATAGGTGGATGCATTATATTAATATGCATCTAAACATATAACAAATATATTACTTTGATTGGCTCCATGAATAAGATCCCTGGATGTGCCAATATTATCGAGGTTTAATAGAGTTGTTGCATGCCCAAAACATCCTTTTTTTTGCTATTGGTTTTAACAATAAATAACACTAGTTGGTGGACTTTAGGGTGGGAAGGGGCAGATCATATTGGATTAAGGGAGAGATGGAAAAGGAATTGGATTAGTGTGTTGGAGCACTAAATATAGTGTCAATCAAGCTTGACGATCGACCAAAACATCTAGTGTGGATTGTTAACAAAATGAGAAGTGACTACAATCTTAAGTTGGGTTATCAGGCAACAAGGGTAAATCATGAATATGAAACATGGAACTGGCACTTCATCAAGTTACAATTACATCTAAAAACTAAAATCTTCATATTTTTGGTCCTAGAAAACAAAATTTTAACATGGGACAAACTACAAAACAGATCATGGCAAGGCCCTGGGTGTTGTTTCCTATGAAAAAGGAGCACGAAGAGTGTAAACCATATCTCCTTGCATTGTAATTTCACAAGAGAACTCTGGGCAGCAATAAAAAACATCACAAGGGGGAAAGGTAGGTGGTAGGGGGTAACTGTGGAAGCAACACTTGAAAATTGGTTAGAATACAATGAGGTGAGAAAGGACCATCATTCACTCACAAGATTGGTCATATGGGAGGTTTGGTTGACATGGAATGAATCCTTTTCCAACCCAAAGGGTTCAATTCTACATGGAGCTACTACATATCTAAGTTATGACAAAGTTAAGAAGAAGGTAAAGAAAAGAGGGATAGAGGACCCTCAAATCATAACTACTAGAACCTATGGTTTTTTCAATGGGGCAACAAACAAACTTACAAACCTATGTAGCATTGGTGGCCTTTTGCATGTACCAAACATCCATAAGATTTCTTTTGAGTGTGGACTAGGGGCCAGTGCTAACAATCTTGCAAAAGTTAAAGCAAAAACTATCATCATGTTTATTGTTAGGGAGGAATGGAGATCAACATTTATGGTAACCCAAAACTGGTTGTAGAATGGTTGATGGGCTCAAGAGCACAGAGAAGTATTAATGTTCATGTTAGCTTACCACAATTAGAGAATCTGAAATCTACATTCATAAACAATCTAATTTTTTTAATTTTTTTATTAAAATTTGAATACTTTATGTATATTTATAAGACCAATTATTTTTCCAAGTTTCTCCTGGTTTCAATCTAGTTCCGAGCTAGTTTAAGATTTTGTCTTTTGGATTGTTAATATCCCTTAATTAGGTCTTTAACACTCATGGAATTCATAGATGTTGTTACATTTAGTCTTAACATTTTTAATTAGGAAAAACAAATTTCTTTTGAAGAATGATGATTCTAGATGTATGGTGACCTCTTATAGGGTATGTAGAGCCCATTCTTATTTTTTTTAAGGCACCATTTTTGGGGAGTATACATATCATTAATATTGAGTGGGAGAACATGCATATTTCACTCCAGCCTCACCAAGTCATTTTTCAACTGTCGAGTCAAGTCTGGGAACTTTTCCTTGATTCTTGAGCTTGTAAATATATCCAAGAGACTATGAATGCTAATAGAAAAAGGACATGTATAGTTATCTTGCTTGAATTTTGAGAGATACAACATATTTTGTTATCTCGGGCATTTAATGATGATTCTTCTTTTTGGAACCAAGTACATATATGCCTAGTAGATGTTTTTGAACTTAATAAATCAATACACACATAGAATAAGGGAAAAAAGGTACAGGTGTTATCTAAAAGTTGTAAGATCCAAATGCAAGCTAAAATTTAGCATGGTTAATTAGGCCAATGTACATCTGGATTTTGAAAAAATTATCTTGTGCTACTTTAGATAATTGATTCAATGTTATTCACGGGACTTTATTTATTTCTTATCATGAGTGAGTTCTTATAACATGTAACTTTCCTCCATGTTCTTGTAAGACTGATAGGAGGTATAAATATGGTTGTGAGATAAAACAAAATTATAAATGCTTGGCTAAAATTTGTATCTTAGCCACCACAATGTGGAGTTGAAGTGGTTATTAAGTGACAAAGAAATTATAAACAAGAACTAAAAGAAAGCTTCATTTTTTTTTTCTAAAGATGGAAGCATTTCCAGTTATGAATATAATACAGGTCTTCAACAAAAAGGGTGAAAACAGAGAGTTAGGTTCATCTAAAATATATGCATGATGTCATATAAAAGTTAGGTTTTATCAAAGTGTGGTACTTCATTTGATATTCTATTGCTTTGCACAAACTATCAGGTATTGGAGGAGTACAAGAAAAATTGTTTCTTGGAACAAGAACGCAAAAATAAATTGTAAGATTTGAGAAATGTAAGAGGTGGCTCTAATAAATCACAGAGAAACATCGACTAGTTTGTCATTTAGTTGTAATCTTCCTATATATTGAAAATCTATTTAACAAATTCATGCTTCAATCGTAAAAATTTTGACAAGGTGTGATCACTTCATTGATCCTAGTATCCACAATATGTGTCTCCTATTTTACAAAATATGCATAATTTTGTTTATCTTGTCCTATGAAACTGTACATTTGTCTTTTTAAAATTGGGTAAGACACAACATATAAGGTATTTCAAAAGATCTTTTTTTTTATTCAACCATTAGATGACTTGTTGCATTCTCAACTCTTTGAATTATCATTACATAGCTAATATGGGACAAGGCTTGTGGAATTGTAGCTATTATAGCATGAATGAGGTGAAAATAAGGATTGGAAACACAACCTTTGGAACCAAATCACACATAACCCAAGAAATCCCAAGTCCACGTGAGCCATAATGCTATTGTTTCATGCATTTATACATAACATGATAATTTTAAAAGGCAATGTAATTAGGTGATTGATATTAGAGGTCATCCCTCAAGGTTTAGGGAAACTCAAAATAATATGGATAGGTTGAAATTCTCATGCCCAAAACAAGTACCAAGGACCATTTATGCCAAGTGTAACATTGGTTTAAATGAGAGCAAGTGCAGGTAATGGGTTTGAAACCTTAGATCCTGACACAAATGAAAATCAAGTCAAAGCATGGAGTTGTAAAATATTAGGTGCAAGTAATAACAAAGAGGCCCATGACCATAAAACAATATGATATTGTTGCAAAGGTCAAGATATCCATATAATTGTGAGGTTTAATTGCGATCAAAACCAAAATAAGAATGAGAGTTAGAGTGGGTTATTTGTTTACAGGTAGCCAAGAAAAACTCCAATAAGCATATGGGGCTTATCAAAGAATTAAGTATGCTTAGGTCAAGACATAATGTGGCCAAAAAAACTTAAGTTATGTAATGTGAACAATTGAACAAAGTGTAAACAGTTGAACAAATTATAGGTCAAAGTTGATTCGATTTAGGAATTGCCAGAATATCCAGACTTGTAATTTTGGGGGAAATTTGAGTTAGGAGGAACAAAATTAAATTAATGGCTTCCAACTATGGTATACAAGGCTAGCCAAACAATTGAATGCATGAAATTTTTAAACCCTCGACCTAATATATTGGCCATGATGACGTCGTGGGTTCAAATCCTAAATTAAAACCCTACACAAAGTCAAATTCATAGGTACTCATTATTCTTGGTCCCCTAAGTGTCGTATCTATCTTGTTTCCCTTGAGGTATATCTCCTTTCCCTTGCAGTCTATCTCCTTGCCCTCGGTCTTTATCTCCTTTCACTCGATCTCTATCTCCTCTCCCTCGGTCTTTATCCCCTTCCCATCGTATTCTATCTCCTTGACCTTGGTCTCTATCTCTTTTCCCTCGAGGTCTATCTCCTTTCCCTCGGTATGTATCTCCTTGCCCTCGGTTTGTATCTCCTTGTCGTTGCAGTCTATCTCCTTGCGTTCGGTATCTATATACTTTCCCTTGAGTTCTATCTCCTTGCACTCATAGTCTAACTCCTTTCCCTTGGTTTCGTGTGCAGTGATCACCTTACCCTCGTAGTCTATCTCCTTTCCCTCGGTTTCATGTGGCGTGATCTCCTTGCTTTTGGTCTCGCGCACATTGATATCAGTCGGTTTTATTATTGTTGTTTTTTATTTTAATTTGGGAATTATGTTATATAATATATACAAACAATGTATATATATACATTGTTTATGTATATTATATAAATATAGTATATTACATATTATATAATTAAATATTATATTATATGATGATGATGATGATGATGATGATAATGATGACGATGAATATGATGATGACGACGACGATGATGAAGATGTTGATGAAGATGATGTGTAATGGGTTAATGACATAGTTAATGTGTTTAGGATCATAGTGGTTAGAATTTAAAGTGTTTGTGGTTAAAATGCATTAAGGGAATATTATTCCATGACTCATAGGGACTATGGGTTATAATGGTTAGGGTGTTAGTGTTATCGGGGTCAAATTTTATTGTGAATGATTTTGTTATGGATGGTAAGGGTTAGGGGTCATGATGGTTAGAGATTAAGTTGTGCTAGTGGGTTAGGGTGTTAGGCATCATAGTTCGTTCATAATAAAAATGGTTAGGGTTTATAGTGTGTTAGGGTGTTAATGTGTTTTGGTTTAAAGTATGTTAGGAGGCAATTGTGTCGAGGGTCGTCCTATGTCTATGGTCATAATGGTTAATTTACGAAGACAATGACGATGATGAGTAAAAGGAAGATAACAATGTTGATTATGATGATGACGACAACTACGATGACAATGACAATGATGACGATGATGATGAGGAGGAGGAGGAGGAGGAGGATGACAATGTTGATTATGATGATGATGATGATGATATGATTATGGTCATGACAATGGAAATGATGATGATGATGATGACAATGATGTCGGCGATGACAATGGTGATGATGACGAAGACAATGAAAACAATGACAATGATGATGATGACGATGAGGCGGAGGAGGATGATGATGACAATGTTGATTATGGTGATGACAATGAAAATTATGGTGATGATGACAATGTTGATTATGGTGATGAAAATTATTATGACGACGATGATGACGACAACTACGAAGATAATTAAAATGATGACGATGACAAAGATGAGGAGGAAGATGATGACAATGTTGATTATGATGATAATCATGACAATGGAAATGACGATGATGATGAGAATGATATTGATGACGATGATGATGATGATGATGATGATGATGATGATGATGATGATGATGATGATGATGATGATGATGATGTTGATGATGATGACGATGATGATGAGGAGGAGGAGGAGGACTAGGATGATGACAATTTTGATTATGGTGATGACAACAACAACGATGATGATGATGACAATGATGATGACGACTACGATGATAATGACAATGACGACGAGGATGATGATGATGAATACGATGAAGATATGATAACGAAGATGACGATGATGGTGATCATGACAATGGAAATGATGATGATGATGATGATGATATGATGATCATCATGGCAATGGAAATTATGACAATGATGATGATAATGGCAATGTCAATGATGATTATGATGACAATGACGATGATGATTACAATGACGATCACGATGGCGATGATAATGATCATGATGACGATGGAAATGACAATGATGACGATGATGAGGAGGAGGAGGATGATGACAATGATGATTATGGTGATGAAAATGATGACGATGATGACAAGGACTATGACGAATATGACAATGATGACGATGACGATGATGATGATGAGGAGGATGACAATGTTGATTATGATGATGATGATGACAATGGAAATGATGATGATTATGATGATGGAAATGACAATGATGATGACAATGATGATGACGATGACGATGACGATGACGATGACGATGACGATGACGATGACGATGACGATGACGATGACGATGACGATGACGATGACGATGACGATGACGATGACGATGA
>ML792609.1:545393-571733 GCA_009831015.1 Picea engelmannii
GACGATGACGATGACGATGACGATGACGATGACGATGACGATGACGATGACGATGACGATGACGATGACGATGACGATGACGATGACGATGACGATGACGATGACGATGACGATGACGATGACGATGACGATGACGATGATGACGATGATGACGACGACAACGATGATGATGATGACGATGATTGGGACAATCACGATGATGATGACTACGAAAATCATGATGACAGTGACAATGATGACCATGGCAATGATGACAATAATGATGACAGTGGTGATGACGACGACGATGACGATGATGATGACCATGAAGATGATGATGGCCATGACGATGATGATGACCACGAAGATGATGATGACCATGAAGACGACGACGATGATGACAATGTTGATGACCATGAAAATGATGACGATGATGATGAATGACGACTGCGATAATCACAGTGATGATGATGATGATGATGACCATGATGATGATGACTACGACAATGATGATGATCATGGAGATGACGACGATGACAATCACAATGACGACGATGATTATGACCACCACAATGAAGATGATAATGATGATGAGGATAGGGACAATGATGATGACGATGATGATGATGACCATGGCGATGAAAATGATGATGACGATGATGATGATGATGATGGAAATGATGATGATGATGATGACAAAGATGATGATGATGATGGAAATGACAATGGAAATGATGATGACGATGGAAATGATGATGGCGATGAAAATGAAAATGATTATGGCGATGGAAATGACGATGATGATGATGATGATGATGATGATGATGATGATGATGATGATGATGATGAAAATGGTAATGATGATGACAATGGTGATGATGACAATGGCGATGATGAAAATGGTGATGATGACTATGATGATGATGACAATGACAATGTCGATGATGATGACGAAGACAATGACGACAACGGTGATGATGACCATGACTATGACGAAAATGATGAGGATGATGATGATTGTGATGATGATGGTGGTGATGGAGATGATGATGATGACGATGAATGCAATGATGATGATGATGATGATGATGAAAATGTTGATTATGGTGATGATGATGATGATAATGATGAAAATGTTGATTATGGTGATGATAATGACGACGACGATGATGATGATGATGAAAATCATGATAGTGATGATGAGGAGGAGGAGGAGGAGGATCAGGATGATAATGTTGATTATGATGATGAAAATCATGATGATGATGACGATGATTAACCCATATAATTAAATACTTTAAAGAGAATAAATCATATAAAATATATAATCACATAGCTCATACATTTAATCATTTATCCAATATCATTTATCATCTTCTTCTTCATCCAAGTCTACATATGTATCATCTGGTTCAGAATCAACATTGAAACTATTGGCCATATCAATGTCATCATCAAATTCATTTTCGATAATATGATTGTCAATATCATCGTAGATAAAATTGTCATCTACATCTAACTCAACTTCTTCGACTTCTTCATCTGACGGTACATCTACCTCATGCTCCGTTGCATCTTCTTCTTCTTAAATATCATATTCTTCTAGTACATTATACTTTACAGGCCTTCCTCTTGGATCATATCTGACAATGTATGACCAACCTACTTTACCTGGAATCTCTGAATAAAAGACTTGTTCACATCGGCTTGGAAGAACATAAGTTTTTGTATGTAGCTCAAACGTCCTTGTATCAACCATGGTAAATCCATTGGCATGCTCAAAAAAAATTCTATCTAGATCGCATTCATTCATCTGTAACATGTACCAATTGACCTCGAACAAAACTAACTTGAAGGATTTAAAGTCACACTTGATTATATCATCCAAATACCCATATTATCTATTTTCTGATATTGTTGGATGCCTTCCACTTCTTGAGGTAACATTAGTGACCTAAAAGATTGTATATATCCCACAATCAAAGGTTTTAGTCTTGTCATCCAACTTTTTGATGTGAAATTTATGACCATTGCACCACATAGCCTTGTGGTGTGTCAACTGCAATATGCCTAACACATAAAAAATGCATTATCAATCAATAAACATATTTATACTTAGGAAAAAATTACAAAAAAAACACACCACGTAGATTAATATATTGGGAAAAAACTAAAACATGATGTGGGTGAATAATATGTTTGCCTGTTTATATTTTAAACCATATGCTAAATCAACTTCCCTCTTAGTAAGATTGGTATCTTGATTACGGTGAGCTTATTTAAGAAAATTAGCCACCCCTTCCCATGATAACCTACCATTACATTGTATACAACGATCTATCCATACATTCATCCAATCAAGACAAGATTTTTTGCGATGTATAAATGCAGTGCATCCCACTCTCAGCCAGCTATATGAAAAACAAATAAAAATTACTAATTAGAATAAAGATTAATAATTGATCATGGAAGATAAATAAAACTTGAATAAGTACAATATATAAATAAATCAATATTAATGCAAAGTATTATATATCTCTACCATCTAATTACCTTTCACTTTCCTCATTCTACCTTTCCCAACCAGGACCTCCCCTTCAAATTTGTTAATGGAATTGGCATCCCAAATACGAGGCACCTTCATTATTTTTGTTGCTAATTTAGGAAGATACTGACTAATATACACCAAATATTGATATACCATATATCCCTCCACCATAGATCCTTCACGATGTGCTCTTTGTCTAACAAAATCCTTTAATGACTTCAAGTGCCTCTCCACCATCCACATTGACCTTCTGTGTACAAGTCCACACATTTCAATCTCTTCAACTTGGTGTATGAGGTAGTGTTCTTGTGCATTGAAAAATTTCGTAGGTAGATACTTTTGCATTTCACACATTAGCTGAGGAATTTCTATCCTCCAATATTTTATATCTTCTTTATGTATTTATTTAGATGAAAACCACCTACACATGATATAACAAATCAAATCATAGGTTTCAACAACAATGTATATACATTGAAAGTAAAACAGATGTTGACAATTTGAGCAACAAAGAGTTTGCATATAAATCATTATATTTACATCATGTATTTTCAAATATCATATATAACTTGTTTTGCATTGGTTTCAAAGATGTGGGGGAGAGATAGAGGTAGAACATAATGTAACAACAAAGGGATCATCAATTTTTTTTAAAGAAATCCAAATTCTAATACTTAAAAGTCGTATATTTACTAATATAGAAATATACCAAAATAATTACCTTAATGAAGGTATGTCAGTCATGATTTTTCACCCCACCAAATTCACCTTTCTTTGTTAAGATATTCGTTATGTTTGAAGCAAATCCCGTGGGAAATTTGATTTTTTGAATGACCTCTTTTACAACATTGCTTTTCTTCTCTATAAATAACCATGGAAGACTATTTCAATGTCCATTTCTATTTGAATAAACCACATTTTGCAGTGCATGATTGGCTTCTTGAAAGTCAGTACAAATTTTGACAATTTTTTCTTTGTCATTCCTTCCATCTATGATTCTCCACAATGTTTCTGTTACATTCTTCCTTATATGCATTGTATAAAAAAAATGAGTTATTTGTAGGTGCTTATAGTAGGGTAACCTATTGAATTGTATAGGGTAATTTTTCATTCCTTGTGGAATCCCATTAATGCCTTGATGACATTTATAAAAAAATATTAATGAGATTACAACAATAATTGTTAGATACAATAAATAGAATTCAATACAAATTAAAATTTTAAAACATATATATATATATGACACATTGACTAAATTCTTACCTTGACAATTTCTATTATATTCCAACTTCCATAGACGAGGTGTCATTCTTCATGGTTTTATTCTAGTCTCTTCTCTCAAATTGAAAATATGGTTTTTTGTAGTTCGATACCTATGGTTCTTAGGGAGGAAGTGCCTATACTCATCAAATACATCCTTTCCTAGACTTCTTGAATGATGTGATTTCATCCTATGACCATAAATTGGACATGCAAATTTACCCTTTGTTTGAAGACCTACAAGATATGGATTAATGTAAGTATTATTTATATAACAAGGAATTAATATTTAAGAAGAATGCATCATATTTTCATAAAATTATATACTATTAAAGTGAAACAATATGTTACATACCACCCTCGGATGGGTTTCCACCTTGACAAGATGGAAGCAGCTCCGTACAAGGCCACCTGGCCAGGACACATGACACTAGGTGTCATCCCAGCGTCATGTCCTCCCTCAAATCCCCACTGGCATTTAAAAGACCCGTCGTCACCTTTCCTCTCTCACTCGCACCATGCAGCTCACACGAACAAGGACCTGCGCGTCTTCATGGAGCAACTTCGTGATACCTCCCGATCACTTCAGCTCCAGTCAATCGTGTCTGATCCAAAAGTCAAGTTATCAACCCCCTTGTCTCACTGGTTCGCTCATTTCCCTCTCTGCTTTGTTCTCCAGCTCTGGTGTGATCCCTCCCTTCTTGTTTTGGGGCTTTTTGGTGCGAAACCTTTGTTCTGGAGCTTCTCCCCTCCAAAACTGCCTCCTTCCTTCATGCCAAGACCCAGGGGTAGACCAAGGCATGTAGCAGCCTGGTACCAAGCCCGGGGAAGGAAACTACTTCCCTCTACTCCACCGTGTGAAGTTTTGAACTCTGGTCGAGCAGTTTCCCCCCACTGTGATATGGCTTCTTCCCCTCCATTGGCTCCAATGGACGTTCACCCATCTACAGAATTTTTTCCCCCTCCTCTCACCCCTTTTGTCTTTCCCTCTACTTCTAAACCACCCTGTGATCCATTCATTGGCCTCTCCCCTCTCTCGAACCCCTACGGATGTAGGGTTGAGTGGTTTGATCTCTTAAGAAATTCGTTTCTTTATGCACCACCTCCACCCTACCCCCCTCGACACCCCTCCTTTCAGTCACCCCCTTTTCGTTCCTCCCCAACCGTTCCACTTTCTGCTCCTCTTCTGGGCTCCTCTTCCTCTTCTCCTCTCTCCAACTGCCCTTCTCCTTTCTTTGACAAGGACAACGAGTGAGCTGAGCTCATGACCGCTCTGAGAAACATTAAGAAAGATCTAGAGGACATCAAAACAACCATGTGCGAAGTTCAGACCAGGGAAGACAACTGTTGGCGCATAGTGGATACAGTGATAGATTTTCTTCGATACCTTCGAAGATCCATGGTTGACCGTGAGAAATGAAAATCTTAGGCAACGTATGTCTTTGACGGGTCACGTCTAGATCCATGTTACTAATGTCTTCCCATGCTCTTTTTCTCTTGCTGTCAATATTTTAGCCCTACGTGGCATGGTATAATTTTTGCCTCCATGCGCATGACATATGGCCTTTGATAAATCTGGCCCTGCGTGGCCTTGTAGCACATTTTATACTTATTTTTTGGACAATGGACAACGGTGGTTTCCCGTTTGGGCACCGTTAACTTTTTTTTAACTTGGCCACCTGGCAAGGTGGTTTCCCAACAGGGCACCGATGCCAGGTAGTTAGTTTCCTATCATACATCTGTATTTTTTACCAAGAATCAATACAAACTCTAAATTACAAAAAAAAAAAAATATGTTACATACCACAAAAATGTGTTAGCTCTGGGGCGTCATGAATTGTCCATGTAAGTATTCCATGGAATTGAATGTTTTTTTTCCCTATTGGTCTAGAGATGTCGTACATAGTGATGCCAAACCATAACTTTAGTATCTCGTCGATACGAGACTCAATATATACATTCATATATTTCACTTGGTACTTATCTAAATGGGTGAAAGTACACACAATTACTACCTTGTATATATATAAGTAATTATGCAATGAATAAGACAAACGAAATGCAATGGTCAAACCAATTTTGTAAACAAATACTTGGAAAAATAATTTCCAACATTGTGTGCTCCTCTTTATTGGCATCCAAGGAGGAAGGTTATTTTTTATAACAAAAACAGGCCACACTAAGTAAATAGACCTGAGCTCACCAAATGGATTGACACCGTCAATTGCCAATGAAATCCTAACATTACGAGGTTCTTATTTAAAATTGGCCATCTTTCTTTGATGTTCCTAAATGCATAACCATATGCATGTATTCGAAGAACATAATCTTCACTTTTGTGTCATGCATGGTAATCCATAAAATGTGTAATGCTTTGGCACCTGAACAATCATTGCAAATGTGGAATTATAGGAATATGACGAAGAACCTTGTGAGACACCTTTTTGGCTACTTGATCAGTTCGATATTTACTTATTTGACATTGTGGGCATTTCATTTCCGATGCATATTGTCCATAATATTTAATATGATCATTTGGAAATGCATCAATAGCCTGATACTCCATTCAAATATATTTCATAATGGCATACAACTCTCAGTATGTGCGAGGTAAATTATTTGATGGTGGTAAGAAAAATTCACCTAACAATCTACAACATAAAAAATAACTAGTTAATGTAAATAATAGTAATAAAAAATATTGCATCCTTAATTTACACATTAATTGACACTGAAAATAGAGAAAAATAAAGTTGAGCTTTATGTATAATATGTGACGAATTATATTATGTACCTTAGGATCTTTGTGAGACAAGTGTTTGAAAAAACATTCAATACCTTCAAGTTCACCAACAACATTATAACAGAGAGAATATTTGTTCTTGGTCCTTCATAAAGGGGTTGTTCTTCCTTCTCAAGCAGAGTTACATCATGAATATCATCAAAGTTCTCCTCATTGATAGGAGAAAATATGTCTTGGATCAATCTTTTTGTCCCATCATCTGGCACAAAAATATTATTGGTGCCATCTTCTTCCATAGGATTTGCTTGATCTTAAATATCCATACCATCTTCTAGATCTTGTACAATAGTATTTCTACTACTACTTGAAAGATATTTATCCAACGACAAACACCTAGGACGATTTATCTTTACAATTACAAACAATCAACAACATTAGTGTATATAACAAATATTAAAACAAAATATAATTTTATAAATACAATCAATACAAAGACATATATAATGACTAACTTACCATGGGATGATATGTATGCCCCCCTTCACAATGCCTATACCTCCAAAAATGTATTTCAATTGTTTTCCTTACAAGTCTTCTTCTTTTCAAGCCCCTACATTGATTGCAATGGAAATAACATTTCTCATCACCGACTTGTGCCTCCAATGCATCCCTTAACCTAACAATTGTCCTTTCACTCTCTTCAGGTGTTGGCATTTGGATTTCCTATATTTAAAACAAAATACACTTAAGCAATATAAGTACAATATACGAATATATTTTTACGGTACAAATGTCATCAAATTACATTGACCCCATATGTAGTAGAGAATTAATCCATTTTTGTCATAGATTTATTAAAGGTTTATAATAGTAGTCAACAATTAATCAACAAATCAAAACAATTCATTTTTACCACATAAGTTCCAAAGCTTGACTATATGCAAGTAATAACATCAAACAATAAAAGAGAACTAGACCAAGACAAATTGTATAGTAATTAAATGGAATTGAATTGACATGTTCATACCTATTTCCTAGGAAACATTTTGTGTCCCCAAATGAAATAGGGTCTAAGGGTTAGGGATCCAATCTAGGTATTTAAAAAAGAGACAAAGTAATATTAAAAATTTGTAATCTTCAAATTACAAAATCCAAACTATGCAGATCAATTGGTTTTGAGGCAATTGGAACATAGAAAAAAGACTAATAAATCATGCAATGAACAATGAGCATAAAAATATTTTATAATTGTTGCACCTACAACAAAATAGTCAAAACACCCATCATCGTCGATCTTTCGACGAACGTTGACTATGTCAAAGTTGACCAAGTCAGTGACCGTTAAACAATTTTCAAATGGGTAGTTGGCATTCTCTATGTTCATCGATAGATAGACAAACTATCGTTGAAATATCGATGGATATAGAAGTTCGTCAGAAATACGATGTTCATCGGGGCACCCAAAAAAAAAATTGATTAAAATTTTAATATTATGTTGTAATTTACAACGATACATGATTAATTTTATCCTTATCATCGGAAGTTTTTGTCGAATTTTGATCCCATATGTAGTAGTAAATGTATTAGATCCCATTAGAACTCCACAGTTAAGCACGCTTAGGATAGAGTAGTATTGGGATGGGAGACCTCTCGATAATTCCTAGTGTTTTACATGCCTATGTAATTTTGTAAAATTACACCAATTTATCCCACATGCATCGTGGGAATTATTCTCCTCTCACTCTCTCATATATAGCTACCACCATTCTAGTCAATTTGTGTTCTACAATGTTTTTCTATTTTATTCATTAATAGAAGTTGGATTTCACTATATTTATGTTTTCTCTTCTATATTTTCGTTTGTATCTCATTTCATTCTCAGCATAATCTGGATCAGTGGTATCAGAGCAGTCTGATCCTTATCATTTCTTAGAGTATTTCCCTAACGATATTAGGATATAGAGAGTTGGGTCTCGAGCTAGTTTCACTTGAGGACAATTTCTCTCACTAGCCCAAGCAACCTCCCATGGAAAAAGAAAAGAGAGATGATGGAGCAAGATATCCTTTCAAGACATTTCTCGAGGAATCCCTCATGCGACGAAGGAATGATATGATGGACAACTTCACTAAGATCCTTCGACGACTATTGATTGTGCTCAAGGCACCTTTGAAAAGAAGTCATTTCGGAGGTGCGACACCCTTCAAGGTACAAGTCAATTTTGATATCCCCTTATTTAAAGGCCAGATAGATGAAAATTCTCTAGAAAAATGGTTGAATCTGCTAGAAAGTTATTACTCTGTCCAAAAAAAAAATTGAGATCAAAAATATCACCTTCGTGCTACTTAAATCCCTTCCCCATGTCAAATATTGGTGGGAAGGTTACTCATATAGGTACATCACGGATGAATCTAATCCATTCAAGAGAGAACCCAATTGGGTGACCTTTGTATATGCCCTTAAGGAGGAGTTCTACCCTATCAGAAACTATGATGACCAATACATGAGATGGATGACTCTATGTTAGAAAAGAGACCAGACAGTGTTGGAGTACACTAACATATTTCATACCTGGCACTCAAAGTTGGGTATCAAAGACTCCAAGCGACACCTTGTTTTGAAGTACTGCAGTGGTCTTCACATGTACACTCAAACAAAGATGGATTTTGTAGACATATCCTCACTGGGAGCTTCTTATTGATATGTAGTCAAAATTGAGCAGAAATTAAAGAAGTGGAGTAAGAAGGAGTTCGGGTTTGAAAATATGCCACGAAAGAATCATGGAAAAGGAAAACCTAACTCACGAAATGAAGGACAAACTAAGGAGAGTCAATTCCAAGCAACTGGCTAAGAATTGTGATGGGAAGTCTAAGAAAAACATCAAAAAGTTGTGTGAGTTCCACAAAATCCCTTGGCACAATACCGATGAATGTCGCTCAAAACAATCATTGGTGGTCGACCTCAAAGAAAAATAATCTGAACCTGACTCAGACTTTGATTTAGAGCACAATAAATGGAAACATATCATCACTGTAGAACTCACTACTACCATCACTCCCACAACAATACACCAGAAGAGCCAGAGGAACCCAAGGAGGGGGAGCGCCTCTTCCACTCACATATGTGGGTAAAGGGGACCCCATTGCATTTCATTATTGAAAATGGGAGTCAGAAGAACTTGATCTCAACCGAGGTTTTCAATATATTGAAACTGCCAATGATGCCACACCCCCACCCATACACCATCGGATGGTTGAGTCGAGGATGAGACATTCACGTAATCTAGTAGTGTTGCCTATCCTACAACATCGAGCCCTTCAAGGATGAGGTATTGTGTGATGTTATTTTAGGACAACCATATATGCGAAAATGTTATGTTATCTATGAGTCTCGGCCTTGCAATGTCATTGTTACTTTGGGAGGAAATCTTTATAGGGTACCAAAGGTAGTTCCAACTATTCATTGATATCGTAAAAACAGTGTCACAAAGAAATCTCTCAGACCACAAAATTTTCCCTCTTCGCGATCCAAACAAAAGGTGAATAGAAGGTCACTGAAACCACTACAACCTCGGTCTAAGACCTTTCTATCCAATGGAAGCAGGTCGACAAGATTGTAGAGGAGCACGAAGATATTTCTTCTTCACCTACGGGGGTGCCTCTGCACTACTATGTATCGTATTCCATTGACTTGGTTCCCAGTGATCCCTTACCTAATGGTCCAATCTATAGATTCTCCCTTCTAGAGAATGAGATTCTTCCATATGTTCAATGTAGCTCTATTGATCATGACCCTTTTCAAGTGTGATTGGGGTTCCAACCATTAGCCCCCATTGATATAACTCTTCTTGTTGCATCTTCACCAACAGATTCCTCCCACACTCAAATCAAGGAATATCATGCAACCATATTTATTAAGCGGATCCAACACCTCCACCAATTGGTTCATGACATCCTTCCACAAGCCAAGTACAAGCAGGACAACTATGTCATTAAGGAAAGTGGCTCACCAAAGTTCATATTCACCAAAATTTTCCCTATCTCTAGAGGGAACTTGATGTAATGGGGACCATTGCTTCCTAAGACATGAGGACTGATATAGGTGGATCTCATTGGCCATCCACCTTCTCCACTGAATCAACATTTATGAGCCCGTGGTTTTGATAAACCATGATAATCACCATTTTGATGGGGAATGTAATGTAATTCCATCTTTATTTGTAATGTAATGTAATGCTTGTAGCATTAATGCATTGTATCCCATCATAACTTCACAGTTATAATGGAGACTTACATGCATGTGGCATTTTGCAAACTTAGACCAATTTATCCCACATGCATCATGGAAATTATTCTCCTCTCACTCTCTCATATATAATGGAGGTGAAGGAGGTCCTTTGAGCATGCAATGGAGTGTTTTTTAATGCTTATTTATGAATGAGTGTACCTGACATCTCTTTATCTTTAGAGATAAGCTACTATTATTCTAGTCAATTTCTATTCTACAATGTTTTTCTATTTTATTCATTAATAGAAGTTGGGTTTCACTGTATTTTTGTGTTCTCTTCTATATTTCTATTTTGTATCTCATTTTTTTCTCAACATAATCCAAATCATCCTCCTAGGCCTTGAAGCTGCATAGGATGAGGCCACCAAAATTCACATGTTTATAAAATGACATTAGTTATGTTTTACGTTTACTAAATTTGTGTTTTGTTTGAATTGCAAACTAGAAGGATATGTTAGTGGCCTATAAGTGACATCTAGGGAAATTTAATGTATGTACACAAGATATTTTGGTACAAGCTTCGAAGATCTAGAAAAACACCATGTAATATGCTGAAGAAATATCTCTACCTTCGTATAAATACAAATTTTCAAGTTTCAGTTAAAAATAAAGAAATTATGTTGTCAACAATTTGTCTTTTTTGGATAAATCCCCCTTTATTCTCAGAGATTATTTTGGGAAGAATCTCCACAACTTTGTTGGCGATAATTTTGGTGAATATTTTATAGGATACATTGCATATGGATATATGTTTGAATCTGAAAAAAAGTGAGGGGTTGGATTCTTTGTGGATAAGGGCAAGAGAGGAGGAATTAGTGCTCCCACCCACTTTGGATTGTTTCCTTGTCCATTGCAACATTTTGCAAAGGTATTTTTTATTATGTCCTAACAAGCATGATAAAAAGAAATAATAAAGCGATTAGGTCCTAAGGCCTTGTTAGGATCTAGTACCCAAATATCTTTTATTAACCTCTTCCTTCCCTATATCATTTTCTAGTGTTACGTTCTATGAATTTGTCACCATGGGAGAGATTTCCTAAAGCATTGTCACTGTGATTGTTAGAATTTCTTCCTCTTCCTTTGTATACAAAGAAAGTGTTGGAAGGATTCTATTTTTATCTCCTCAAAGTTAGTTGTTTTATCTCCATTTTTATTTTGTGCCAGGACATGCATTGGTAGAAAATATAACTCCACACTAATGTGTATTGCATTATCTTGAGATTCAATAAATATACAAAATATGATTGTTGGTCTTCTCCAACGCATGGTTTTTCCTACAACCTATGACTCTTTATATGTACATTAATGTTACAATAATGCAATCCCAAGGATTATGTGGCCAACACTCCCCCCCTTAATCTGAAGGGGTGTGTGTGAGCCCAATCGTCATTCTGAATTTTTTGAATTTTTCTCTTTCAAGCACTTTGGTGAAGATGTCCGCAATTTACTAATTTTTGGAGAAATGTCTCAAGTGAATAGTCTTGGCCTCTACACGATATCGAATCAAGTGATACTTTGTGTTGATGTTCTTTGTTCGATCATTGAATCTAGGATTCTTGGCCAAATTGATTGAAAAAGTATTGTTAACTAGAAGAGGAGTAGAATTCACTTGTTTCTCCTGTAAATATTCAAGTATTTTCCCGAGCCACACAATCTCCTTCGTCGCTTCTGCAGCTGTCACATATTCTACCTCTATTGTGGAATCTATTGTAATTGATTATTTGCGTGATCTCTAGGATATAGTTTTTGATCCAAGACTCATGAGATAGTCTGAGATTGATACTCCATTTTCCGTATCCTCAACAAAGTCTGAATCAAAATATCAGATCAGGTTGAAGTCATCCACCTTAGAGTACCTGAGTCCAAAATCTTGAGTTCCTTTCAAGTATTTTAGAACTCTTTTTGTAGCAGACCAATGTCCTTCACAAGGATTTTGCATGAACCTGGAAAGAATCCCAACAACAAATTAAACGTTTGGTCTGGTGGTAGTAAGATAGATAATACTTCCCACAAGTTTTCTATACTTGGTTTCATCCTCAAATTCATTCCCTTCTTTTGATGTGAGTTTCAAATTTTGTTACATTGAAGTAGAAACATCATTGCACTCAACCATGCCAAACTTGTTCAATAGTTATCCAATGTAATTCTTTTGGAAGATGAATATGAACCTTGGATTCTGAATCACTTCAATGCCCAAATAGTAGTGAAGATGTCTCAAATATGTCATCTCAAATCCTTTATTCAACTATTTATTTATGGATGCAATGTAACTTTCATTGTTCCATGTTATCAATAGATCATCTACATATACTACAAGATATACAACTATTTTTCCAACTTTCTTGACAAACAAAGTTGCATCTTCAAGATTGAAATGATTGAAATTTAATTTTAGAAGATGTTAAATTAACTTTCCATACCATGCTCATGGTGCTTGTTTCAAGCCATATAAGGATTTGATGAGCTTGCATATCTTATGTTCTTGTCCCTTCACAAAAAATCCTTTTGGTTGCGACACGAACACATTATCTTTCAAGTCTCCATTCAAGAAATTAGTCTTCACATCCATTTGATAAAATTTTCATCCATTCTATGATTCCATGGAAAATAGAGTTCGGATGATATCCCATTTTGTTGTGGGGGGGGGAGTTTCCTCATATTAATCAACACCTTCTTTCTGTGCAAATACTTTTACCATGAGCCTTGCTTTCTCCTTTTAAAGTGAGCCATTTGATCTGTACTTGTTCTTGAATACCCACTTGTAGTTGATTGGTTTGGTTCCAAATGGAGGATCCACCAACTTCCATGTCCCATTCTTGATGAGAGCATCCTATTCCTTTTGCATGGATTATTTCCATTCATCATGAGAAGTGGCTTCTTTAAAGGAAGTTGGTTCAAGGTTAGTATATAAATTCAACTCACAATCACACAAAACATCCATGTCATCTACATCACCTGAGTTTGAATTATCTACATTATCTCCATCTTGTCTTGAAGACATTTTGGTTCCTATCTTTCCAACCTCATCAGGATGAACACTCTAAAGTGTTTTTGTGAGCCATTTTGGTGTACATTTCTGAGATGGTTTAGTTTGATCGGCTAATTGATATGGTGTTGAGTTATCATCAAGCCTCATCTTTTCAATCCTCTCGATCACATAATCCAAATGGCATTCAGGTTCTAATGAAGTGGAAGGAACTTCTTCATGTGTGGAAGATGGCGCTTCAAAAAGGAGATCCCAGAGATTGACCCAAGATAGGGACCCCCCCTTCAAGATGTGGAATGCCATCATAAAATTCATGATATGTCTTTACACGAGTGAATTTATCTAGATGATCAAGTTGCCTCTCAACAGTTTCATCTTTCTTGGAGGATTCAAGAAAGATTACATCTCTGGAAAGGATGAATTTCTTCTTTGTCTCGTCATAAAGACGATACCCCTTTGTGGTACTTGAATACCCCAAGAATATGCGCTTCTGACTCCTTGCATCAATCTTTCTTCTTTTCTCCTTAGGAATTAAAGCATGATAGGTGGAACCAAATACCCTGAGATGCCTCACCGAAGGAATATGTCCATACCACATTTCATATGGAGTCTTGTTTTTAAGAGCATGAGATGGACATGTGTTTTTGACATAAACTACACATAGAACTACATCATCCCAAGACATTGATTTAAAATTCTTGAAAAACATCATGGAACGAACCATATTTAGGAGTTTCACATTCATTCGTTCAGCCACACCATTCTGTTGTGGATTGTATGGAACTGTGGTTTGATGTTTGACCCCATGTTGGAGAAGGTATCTTTCAAAATCATTAGATGTATATTCTCTCTCATTATCAGTGTGAAGAGAGCCAATACAATACTGAGCTTCATTTTGAATCCATACATGAAAATTTTTAAAAGTTTCAAAAGCTTGAGATATATATTTCAACAAGTACACCCAACACATCTTGGTGTAATCATCAATAAAAGTCATAATATATTTGTTTCCGTTTTCATAAGGAACATGTATAAGGCCACAAAAATCAAAATGAATCAGTCAAGTTTTCTACATGCTTTGGAAGTAGAATTATGAAAGGGTTGTTTGTTGTGCTTTCCAAGGATACACGAATCACGTTGCTTCAATTTTTTAGGAATAGTAGGCAAACCAGAAACACCATTCTTTCCCAACAAATGAAGACTACCACAATTAATATGGCCAAATATAACATGCCAAAAATTACTATATGGCATTATACCTGCATCATGATGAGAGAGGTATGCAGTGTTTTGTGTATGGGAAAATGTTCCTTTCATCTTCAGTGGTATTCCATCTTCCATTCCGGTCATGACAACCATGTTGTCAGAATCCTTCTGTATTTTAACTTTTCCACCGAACATATGAACAAAGTTTCCTTGTTGTCTGATGTGCACAAGGGACAACAAGTTCCTTTGCAGCTCAGGAAGATATAGTACATTATGCAAATGAAAATCAAGGAGTCCAGGCAACTTAAGCCTAATGGTGCCCATTCCCAAAGGTTTGAAACTTGAACTATCTGCATAATATACTACTCCATCTACATTGTCATTGAAGTCTTCAAACAAGTCTCTTCGAAAATTCATGTGGGAGGTTTCACCCGTGTCAATAATATATGCATCTCCCCAAGAAGCAAATGAAGTTTTAAACAATTCTTCACTTACTCCTATATTGCAATGGGAAATAGCGTACAGTGAGCAGGCGCTTTACCTTTTGTCAAGTATTTTTTTTTGTCTTATGTTTGATCTTTCTCGTGATTGATCTTCATTGTGCATTTCTTTGCTTCATGTCCATTCTTTTTGTAGTGGACACAATGAAGTTCAAGTCTTTCATGGGGATTATGCCAACCCCCCACCTCTCATCTTCTTCTTTCTATGATTCTTTCTACGTCCTCTCTTTATACCTTCTCCTCTAGAACTTTGGGACATGTTATCTGAATTAGACTGCAACCTTTTAGATACAACACGAATATTCATAATTTGTGTGGTGGTCTGACCCCTCATACTGATATATAATCGAGAAAGTACTTAATATTTTGAAATAATGACACTAGGGGAAGGATGATTTTTGAGATATAATGACACTCACAACTTCTATTCATAATTTGAAAGTAAATTTCTTGGATACAAATAATTGGGGTGAGTGTTATTATAACATTACACTAAACAACACAATTTATGACATAATGGATCAACAATCGTAGTTTGACCAACTTCTCACGAGGGTTTCAAATAAGGCTCAGTTCAGTAAGGTGGGTTATGATACAATTAGTGAAATATGTCTGGCTCAATGTTGGAGAGACATTAATATGAGTCAGTGTGATATGTGCCTCAATACTTTCTACATAGATGCCAACTCTTTTCCAACAGGAACTATGAAATCATACAACATGAATGAACATTGAATGTCGAAGAGCTCGGGTTCTAAACTCAATGAGGAACGATACCAGTGTGAGTTCACGTGAGGAAAGTTGGACAATGAGTTGGTGTGAGGTTGCAAGAATGTAATGAATTACCAAATAATGAGTATGTGTATGAGGTCGCGAGAATGGAATTTGTGAGGAATTCTTAGATGCATGAAAAATACGACAAAGAGATGGTCCCATAATTGTACCAATGAGTTGAGGTTGATCGAAAGGTACCAAGGAGTTAGGGCGAGGTATCAAGAAGATGAGGCAAAGCCTATATATACCAACAACTGTAGAAGTGGCGAGTCGAGGAAAAAAATTACAAAGAGAAAGAATGGTGCAACAATTAGGGTTTAGGAATGAGTAATACGACTAGGGTTTGACAAATTAGGTTTGGGTAGATTGGAATGAGTGGCTAGAGGTGGGATAAAATAAAAACACAAAAAGACAAAGAATCAACCAACGAGATAGTGTGCAAGGAAAACTGGAAAACTAAGAGATAGAATCGAGGCATATTGAGAAATGTTTCTTCTACATAAATGAAATTCCTAGGGAACATAATCATGGAGTTAGACCAGGCTCTGATACCACTGTTAGTCCATGCATTGGAAGAAAATATAACTCCGTGTTGATGTGTACTGTGTTAGCTTGAGATTCAATAAATACAAAAAATATGATTGTTGGTCTTCTACAATGCATATCTCTTCCTATCACTTATGACTCTTCATATGTACATTACTGTTACAATAACTCAATCCCAAGGATTACGTGTCCAACATTTTTTAGTTCACACATATTATTTCTTTGTTTCCTAGCCTTCCTTTGTTTCTGAAAGAAACCAATATTTTCATCACCCACCTTCAACCATAGGCTTTAAGACCTTGACCTCCAATGTTCTTCCTCTTTTTTGAATGCTTGATATAGATTTCCATACATGTTTTTTTCTTCCATCTACACTTTTTGTGTGACTTCTGAGTGCTCCATTGTATCTTGAAGATCTGATAATTGTTGTTGGAGCTCTTTTCTATCTACCATTGGCTACTTGTATTCTAACTTTTCCATTATTTTAGTGTCGATTTTGTGGCTTTGAGTTTAGATCCCCAAATGAAGCCTAGGGAATCTTCAAATTTTGTTTTCCAGGCCTTGATTGTTTCCTCTCCTATTTTCCCATCTTGCAATCATGGTGGATTGAACTTGAAAGGAAGTGGCCCAAAGTCTCTCTTTTGATGGATCGATAATGAAATTGGTTTGTGATATGAAATCATTGAGGGTAAAATATTGGAATATATATCTAGATCTTCTTCTAAGAATCTACTTTAGAGCAAGATCTATCTAATTTGGTATCTATGTATCTTGGTCCTGTTAGCACTAGAAGTCACCCTCAGATTGCATAGAAGGTAAGCCCGTTACCCATCATTTTATACAGTAAATGTAAATGAGTTTTAAGAGGCCAAATGGAGAAGTCTCAATAAAAATAACATTCTAACTCAGAAATCTGGACTGGTATGCACAAGAAATTGAGGTCTTAGATCAACTTCAGTCAGTAAGTTGGATTAAAGGTGAGTAGGAGGAATATTTTGGTGAGAAAAGTGTAGAGGTCTGTCATGAACATCAGGCCTTCCAGCAGCCTAAGGAAGAAAAAGTTAAACACAAGATCCTCTTGGATTCAAATTTCAAGGAAACTAAAAGAAATCATAACAACATTATAATCAAACATTCATCATAATGCGATCACAACAATCCATGTGAATCAGTCAATCATGAACTCTCTCAGTATCAAAGGAAAATAAAATAGAGTAAGAAAGTTGACTTAGATTAATCAAGAAGTCTCAAATCAAGACATAACCAAAGAACCAGTGTTCTTCATCAAAATATTACAATAACAGGGAGCCTAGCTCAACCATTCCCCCTTAAAAAAATATCAAAACTGCCTATATATACTAAAAATGTTGCAACCACAAGGAATGTGATCGAACCCCTGCATTCAAAATTTCTAGTCGATACCTACTCTGTCAGCTTGTGTAGGCCTTCTTATGTCAGACATGAGACCGACTTAGTTATGTGCTTTGTAAGAAAATCCATCCCTCGGGAAACTTTAGATTGACAATCTTCCCCCACGACCATTCTCAGTATTCTTTCCATTTATGGGGTGAGATGAGGTCTCAACTGTCGCCCCCTTTTTCATTAACTACTTTCATCGGGATTGGAATGAGGCTTGACACCCATGAATGTTCCAGGCGGTGCCCATGACTTCTTTGAATTAATATTGATGCCTTGAGGCCATGCAGATATTCTTCTGTGACCAATATGGGTGCTTTCATCCTTTAGCATAGCTCATCTCCATCACTCCATCATGCATGCGACCTTAGGCCATAACTTGGCACTCATATCCAAAGGCGCTTCAGGATTTCATATTTCACAAACTTACATCATGCTCCATGCTAAAAACTCTGATTCACGAAACCATGAATTCTTGGATCTGGTGCCACGCATCCCTCTGAATCGAATGACTCCTACTGATTTCAGGCTTCAGGACTTCAGACCTTCGGGTCTTCGAGGCTTTCGGGACTTCGACACTTTTCTCATTTTAAAACTCCCAAAGTAAAACTCTCAGAGTGACATCTTTGATGACACTTGGCATTCTGGATTTGGATGGTCGAGATCCACTTTGGGTATCCGGGCTCTGGGAAAACCAAAGCTCAAATATCCCTTACTCTTCCATGCGCTTTTACCCGGAGTTGTTGATCTTTTGACACATGGCTCTTGTTGATCAACGACTCAGATTCACTTAAGGCCTTCGGGCCTTCAGGACTTCGGGCACTTCAGGACTTTGGCCACTTTGGCACTTTACAATGTTTAACTCCCACAATTCTCCGGAGCACCGAACTCTGAAGCGAGGGATCTGCCTCCATGTGTCCTTAGCTTTTGATGGCTTGGATTATTTCGAGAATTTGGGTTTCGACTCTTTAGGAATTCCACACACTTCTCACTTTGAAACTCTCGAAGCTTATTTCCCCAAACACTTGGATCAACTGCCACCTGTCCCTTTAAAGATCAACGGCTCATGCTCTCTTCGGGCCTTATTCTCCAGTGCTATACTTCACGCAAATTTAAGATTTCGAATGCCCGTGAGCTGCTAATCTGAAATCCACATGGAATTCCCACTGTTGAAATTTGAACCTACCTTTTTGCTTGATTCGAGTCCAGAATGGACTGCTGTGAGTGTCGTGCTTTGAGCTCATGGTTGTGGCCTGTATAAACAAAGACTTGGATGACTGGATAGGGGCTTGGGAAAACAACAGGACAAGTGATTGAAAGGAGATGGGTGTTCATATTTAGAGGAAAACAAAAAGGCTTTAGGCCGAGACTTTTTCAGGTAAGACATCCAGGAAAACCATGTCTTTTAAACAAAAAGGGGCGAACAAAACTGACTTTACTAGTCGAAGGGAAAACTTTAAGACACGGCCCGCAAAAGAGAGAAATACAGGGAAATGATATAGACTTAGGTATTCACAACATATCCATATGACTCTTGACAACCCTATGTGATAACATGTGGCTCCACAGGGGATGGCATGCTCCCTGTGAGATGCCAAGAATGCACAGTTCTAGTGCCTTAGTTGTTGGGATATGGAGTCTAGCTCAAAATTTTCGCTGAAGAAAATGAGGAGATATGTACACTACTCTACTAAATAAAAACAAACACATGGGCTCCAAAAGGATCTTATTTATGTACAATCCTAGGCTAACTGACTTTTCAACGCGGTAGGTGAAAGCAAACTTCCACCATAGCAACCCAGATTGTCTGGTAATATAACTCTTCTTCACTTCATTGCAGATGATCCATAAAAAGCTAGAGAGGTATGACAGCAGAACGAGAACATGGCTTGGAACACTGACCATACCCCCAAATGATGATAAGATGAATAATTATGTAGGCTTCATTTCTTTTGGAAAACATAGCTCCATATATAACCCCATAGGGTCACAAAATTTGTAATCAGGAAAGCTCAACTGGTAATAAATTAACTCTTGTCCTTCATTGTGGATCACCCGTCATTCGATGTTCTCAGGTGGGTAGAGAGTTGATATGGGTCGGGTGATCCTAGGTGATATTTGCTCATTTGCAGGTCCTGGACAGGAGATAAGATGCCCACTTAGCTCATCCTTTACATGATACTATGTGTCTTCTATGAGTCCAGGATGGCTGATTTCCACCCAATGCTTTTCCTTAATGAATAAAATAAAAGGCTCTATAGTTTGGTCTTGGAAATATTTCATGAAACCATACTCACCTATGAGTATCGGTGAAATAATTCCATTTGAAAATTTCAGAAAATCTGAAACATACGACTCCATGTATATGGCCACAGGATCATGAATAACATGACATAAATATGGTTGCTTTAGAGGACCAGGCTTCTCCTCTGTAAATGCCTCTCTGATTGCAAATAAATGACCTCCTTGTTCTTTCAAAACCAATTCTTGATCACCAACAATTGTAGTCTCTCCTTCATAATAATGATCATAAGATAATAGTACAACATGATTTAAAGCATCACAACTATGATCAGCCAAGAACATATAGTTATCTATGCAATCAACCACTACTTCATGCTCAAAATGTTTTAAAAACTGATCATAAGATTGATATGCATTCCTGCCCATAGAAAAATCTGTAACTATTGAAGGATCTGATTCTAAATGTGAATCACACCCTCTTCCTCATTGTTGTTCTAGATATGAAATATACTCACTGTCTTCTTTCTCAGAATCTGAAACACATTGATAGTCTTCTTGCTTATGCACATGCAATTATTCAAGACATGTTTGCATATGAACCCCCCTGTTGGCCCTGATTTTCTCTTCGACTTCTTCAGCATCTTCAAACAGGTGTCTTAAGGATGAAGATTTCCTTTCTCTCAGGAGAAGGGCAAGCTCTGGATGCTGAGCCATGACATAGTACACCATGTCAGCAGTCTTTATGGGTTTGATCTCCATAGGCATACTATGATAAACATTGTAAAACCTCTTATTGAAGATATCCAAGGCTTCCTCGTCCCCTCTCCTCAAGTCATTAAACTCAAACCAATACTGATCAAGGGACTTGTTCTCACCCCCAACACTTTAAAAAATCTTTTCATAGCTCGATCCAAGAACCAATAGAACCAGCACCCAAACATTTAAACCATGCAACAACATCTCCAGACAAAGAATGTGAGAACAACCTCATGGTAACATCCTCGTGAACAATATCAAATTGATCAACAAAATTCTCAAAGGCCTCCAAGTGCCTCTCAACTGTAACATGATCCTCCCTAGAAAATCAAGGAAGATACTCAAAGGAGTAAAGAGGATAAGGATGAAGGTCAAGTGGCACCCTTAAAGGTTTAAACATCTTGTCTCTAATCTTAGCTTGAAAATTGGTGGGTTGAATATGAGGTTTAACAAGAAGATGGACATGCTCGAAAGTAATAACGAAAGGCAATGAGATCTAAGAAGGATTTGAATCATTTTCAAGCCCCTCAAGGCTACAAGGGTGATCAATTTCTTGAGGAAATCCAATACAAATCTCACTTTTATGAATAGGCTGAGGAGAAGACACAAGATCAACATCTAAAACACAAGAAGAGGGCATGTCTTCTTCTTCCAAGGATGGGTAAATAAAGGAAGGCTTATTATCATCTTAATAGACAAAGCAGAGGATAATCCTTTTTATATGTAAAGGGAAAGACATAAATGAGCTGATAAAGAAAAACAAGATTTCATGAAGAAAGCTCATAAACTGATACCTGGTCTTCCCCTTTGGTATGGTCATATTTCTGTCAACAGGGTCCTCCCCAGTGGAATCTTTGATTGTGGAGTCATCAAGTGAAAACTGCAATCTTCAATGGTTCTGATATCTGGTGCACCTTTAGAATCAGAAGCTCTTTGTCGTTCTATCCCAGGGAAATGTCTTCAATTTGTTCCCTAGAAACGACGCTAAGAAATGTTAGCACTAGAAGTCACCCTCAGATTGCATAGAAGGTAAGACCAGTACGCATCAGTTTATACAGTAAATGTAAATGAGTTTTAAGAGGCCAAATGGAGAAGAAACAATGAAAATAATGTTCTAACTCATAAATCTAGACTGGTATGCGCAAGAAATTGAGGTCTTGGATCAACTTCAGTCAGTAAGTTGGAGTAAAGGTGAGTAGGAGGTATACTTTGGTGATAAAAGTGTATAGGTTTGTCGTGAACATCAGGCCTTCCAGCAGCCTAAGGAAGAAAAACTTAAACACAATATCCTTTTGGATTCAAATTTCAAGGACACTGAAAGAAATCATAACAACATTATAATCAAACATTCATCATAATACAGTCACAACAATCCATGTGAATCAGTCAATCATGAACTCTCTCAGTATCAAAGGCAAATAAGATGGAGTAAGAAAGTTGACTTAGATTAATCAAGAAGTCTCAAATCAAGACATAACCAAAGAACCAGTGTTCTTTATCAAAATATTACAATAGCAGGGAGCCTAGCTCAACCATTCCCCCTTAACAAAATATCAAAAATGCCTATATATACTAAAAATGTTACAACCACTAGGAATGTGATCGAACACCTGCATTCAAAGTTTCCAGTCGGCGCCTACTCTGTCAGCCTGTGTAGACCTTCTTATGTTAGACACGAGCCCGACTTAGTTATGTCCTTTATAGAAAAATCCGTCCCTCGGGAAACTTCGGATTGAAAATCTCCCCCCATAGCCATTCTCAATATTATTTCCATTTATGGGGTGAGACGAGGTCTCAACTGTCACCCCCATTTCCATTAACTACCTTCATTGGGATCGGGACGAGCCCTGACACCCATGAATGTTCCAGGCAGTTCCCATGACTTCTTCAAGTCGATCCCGATGCCTCGAGGCCATGCAAATCTTCTTATGTGTCCAATACGGGTGCTTTCGGCCTTTGGCGTAGCTCATATCCATCACTCCATCCTACATGCGACCTCGGTCCATAACTTGGTGCTCATATCCAAAGGTGCTTCAGGATTTCATCCTTCACAAACTTACGTCATGCTCCATGCTAAAACCTTTGATTCGCGAAACCGCGAATTCTTGGATCTGGTGCCACGCGTCCCTCTGAATCGGACGACTCCTGCTGATTTTGGGATTTGGGACTTCGGACCTTTGGGTATTTAGGACTTCAGGGCCTTCAGGACTTCGACACTTTTCTCATTTCAAAAATATCGAAGTAAAACTCCCGGAGTGACAGCTCTAATGACGCATGGAATTCTGGATTTGGATGGCCGAGATCCACTTTGGGTCTCCGGGCTCTGGGAAAACCAAATCTCAAATCTTGCTTACTCTTCCATGCACTTTTACCTGGAGCTGTCGATCTATTGACACGTGGCTCTTGTTGATCAACAACTCGGATTCACTTCGGGCCTTCGAGACTTCAAGCACTTTGGGACTTTGGCCACTTCGACACTTTGCAATGTTTAACTCTCACAATTCTTTGGAGCGTCGAACTCTGAAGCGAGGGATATGCCTCCACGTGTCCTTAGCTTTTGATGGCTCAGATTATTTCGAGAATTCAGGCTTCGTCTCTTCGGAAATTACACACACTTCTCACTTCGAAACTCCCGAAGCTTATTTCCCCGAACACTTGGATCAACTGCCACCTGTCCCTTTAAAGATCAACGACTCATGCTCTCTTTGAGCCTTTTGCTCTGGCGCTATACTTCATGCAAATTTAATATTTTGAATGCCCACGAGCCACTAATATGAACTACACATGGAATTCTCATCGTTGAAAGTTGAACCTTCCTTTTTGCTTGATTCGGGTCCAGAACTGTTAATGTTTATGCCATTATTATAGTTCTTTGCATTTCAATAGATAAGAGCATCATAAGAACAAGATCACTGAGAAATACACATTCACAAGAGACACAATATTTATCCTAGGAAACCCTCTAGGGGAAGAAAACCCAGCAAAAACTTCCTTATCATAAATAGCTTATACAATGTTCAAGAGATAACTCAGACCAATACAGATAGTCCTCCCCAAGAGATGCGCCACTCTTCTTCTCCTCTCTCCAAATGGTAATTGCAGCTTGCCTCATAAGATAATGAGCAAGTGAGTTGTGTTAGAAGTGAGGCGCTAGCCTCTTATTTATACAAGACTAGCACATGTGAAGTGTCTCTTCACTGGTAGGGTCGACTTCTTAATCTGGGTGCGTAAACCCACCTTATTTCTGGGTCTTCTTACTAACTGTTGGTACTGACTTCTTATTCTTCCCTTTATAATTGTCCGATGACCAATCCACAAAAGGGGATTTGGTCCTTATACAATTAACGACATGATTAATCCACAATGCGGATTAATCCTAATAATAAAATAACAATAATAATAAGAATGCTCTTCGCAGTTACATTATTTCAACACTCCCCCTTAACAAGAAGGGTATTCTTCATCAGCATCAGGCGAGAGAGGTCTGCATCATCAGTGGCATCAAGAGGACAGTATCGTCAATATCATCTTGAAACATTGGCTAGCATATTTACGAGTCATCGAAAGTTTTCTTCATCGGCAGAATCATCATTCTCGAAAGAATGTTATCATCATCTGCATCAAATATGTATCAGTAAAAATGATACCTCATCATAGAACTAGGCTGGCACATCACAGTACTACACTGGCTCAATGTCACAGCGGTTAAGCTGGAAGCTCAGTGTCAGTCGCATCTTGCTTTACGTCTAACAACTAGGTCAGAAGCAAGGAATATCACCATCTCTCTTTACGTCTAACAACTAGGTCAGAACCAAGGAATCACAACGGCATGCTTTACGTCTAACAAATAGGTCAGAAGCATGACTCATATTGCTTTACGTCTAACAATGAGGTCAGAAGCAAGGAACACATAAACATCTCACTTTACGTCCAACAATGAGGTCAGAAGCAAGGAATCATCTTGCTTTACATCTAACAACTAAGTCAGAAGCAAGGAATCAACGGCGTCATGCTTTACGTCGAATAGTGAGGTCAGAAGCATGACTCATCTTGCTTTACGTCTAACAATGAGGTCAGAAGCAAGGATCACACGGCATCATGCTTTACGTCTAATAGCGAGGTCAGAAGCATGACTCATCTTTCTTTACATCTAACAGTGAGGTCAGAAGCAAGGATCACACAGAGTCATGCTTTACGTCTAACAGCGAGGTCAGAATCATGACTCATCTTGCTTTACATCTAACAGCTAGGTCAGAAGCAAGGAATACATATACTCCCCCTTTCAGGGAGGATCCTTTCGGACTATACCAAGATTATCTTGAAAGTGTTCAAACTTTACACGAGATAGAGGCTTAGTCAACACATCAGCAACCTGTTCATCCATGCTAATGTAATGGAGCTTCAAGGATCCTCTCTGTACCATGTCGCGGATGAAATGATAGCGGATATCTATGTGACTCGACCTGTCGTGGAACACAGGATTCTCTGTCATTTTAATGCAGCTTTGATTATCACATAGAATCATGTTTTCTCTCATCTCCAAGTCAAATAGGCCTGTCGGCAACTTTCGAATCCATATAGCTTCGCAACTAGCAGAACATGCGGCAATGTACTCTGCTTCTGTTGTGCTGAGAGCAATACTGGATTTCTTCCTACTCTGCCATGAGATCATAGCTGATCCCAAACTGAAACAACATCCAGAAGTGATTTTTCTGTCAGCAACGCTTCCTGCCCAATCTGCATCAGTATATCCACTCAATGTGAAGTCATGATCTCCATCATAGCTGAGACCATAATCCACTGTACCTTTAAGGTACCTCATCACATGTTTTGCAACCACTAGGTGAACACGTCTGGGATCTACAAGAAACTAACTCAAGGTGTTCACTGCAAAATAGATGTTTGGTCTGGTGTTCGTCAGGTACATCAGCGATCCAATAATCTGTCTGTACATAGTGGCATCTATCAAATCTGACAAAGTATCGACCAACAGCTTCAGCTTCGCTTCCATGGGAGTATTCATGGACTTGCATTCTAGCATGTCGAATCTCTTTAAGATTTCGACCGTGTACTTCCCTTGGTTAAGGAAGATTCTCT
>ML792609.1:573892-588712 GCA_009831015.1 Picea engelmannii
GAGGAGGTGTTAGTCATATCAGACAAAGTATTCTCACATGTTATCAAGTATAATACTTTACGATGATTGCTATCTCAACTAAAGTCATTAGCTTGTCATGTGTACCTTTGAATCTTGATTAATCAAACCTGGAGCCTTGTCCTTAAGAGTGAGTGCTTTCTTTTCTTCTAGGTCTCCTTCACTCAAGTGACGAGTGATTTCTTTAACCTATCTTCAGTACTAAGACAATATGCTAACTTGACAAAAGGTTAGGTTAGAGGATAAGCTCTATGATCAACTTTTAATCCTTCTAATGATTTGATCATAGCTTCAACATGCAACACTGATCAAGATAATTTCATAACAAATAGATGCATATTAGAATAATCACACTTGGGTTGCATCATTCCTCTGAATGTGTTGGATCTTGAGATCCTTTTGGATCTATGGAAAAATATCCCTTCTCCTACAAATACTCTTTAGGGTTTAACCATTAACCATATGTGAGTACATACCTCAGATAGCATTTGTAGGTAGTGGCTCTATCTGGTAGCAGCGATAATCATTACCAAAAACTTCAAGAGTGATTGCAACTGGTTCTATGGCTACAACTGCAACTGGTACTACAACTGCAGTTGGTTCTGAGACTGCAACTTAGGGTTTTATGAGGAAACCCTAATTTTTCAAACTTCGAATTTTGAAATTCTGATCCAAGGGATAGATGCACCGGGCTGAGCTGAGTTAGCTGGTGCAGTCGGAATTTCGAAAATCCAACTTTTACCCCCTCAAACTTGATTTGCGGATTTCTGGACTGGTGCTTCTGGTTTTCTGGTACTTCTGGTACTCTGGTACTTTTGGTGCTTCTGGTACACTGGTTTTCTGGTACTTTGTGAAACTAGGGTTTCACTTTGTGGAAGATCCAGCCACTGAAAAGGTGCGCTCTAGGTGCCAAATTGATCCTTTGGGGAGGGCGCAACTTTCTAGGAGGTTAGGGAGCTGAAAATACTCACTTTTGCAAAACCCTAATTTTTGGGTACGGTAATAGTGACGTTTTTCCTCTTGCAAATTGTGCTTCCTTCAGGTTGGCTCTGAAACCATGTTAACGTTTATTCCATTATTATAGTTCTTTGCATTTCAATAGATAATAGCATCATAAGAACAAGATCACTGAGAACACATTCACAAGAGACACAACATTTATCCTGGGAAACCCTCTAGGGGAAGAAAACCCAGCAAAAACTTCCTTATCATAAATAGCTTATACAATGTTCAAGAGATAACTCAGACCAATACAGATAGTCCTCCCCAAGAGATGCGCCACTCTTTTTCTCCTCTCTCCAACTGGTAATTGCAGCTTGCCTCATAAGATAATGAGCAAGTGAGTTGTGTTAGAAGTGAGGCGCTAGCCTCTTATTTATACAAGACTGGCACGTTTGAAGTGTCTCTTCACTGGTAGGGCCGACTTCTTAATCTGGGTGCGTAAACCCACCTTTATTATATTTCTGGGTCTTCTTATTAACTGTTGGGGCCGACTTCTTATTCTGCCCTTTATAATTGTCTTATGACCAATCCACAAAAAGGGATTTGGTCCTTATACAATTACCGACATGATTAATCCACAATGGGGATTAATCCTAATAATAAAATAACAATAATAATAAGAATGCTCTTCCTAGTTACATTATTTCAACAAGAATGAACCGCTCTAAGTGTCGGGCTTTAAGACCATGGGTGCGGCCTGTGTAAACAAAGACTTGGACAATTAGATAGGGGCTTGGGAAAACAACAGGACGAGTGATTGAAACAAAAGGAGATGGGGGTTCATATTTAGAGGAAAACAGAAAGGCTTCGGGCCGAGACTTTTTCAGGTAAGACATCAAGGAAAACCAATTCTTTTAAACAAAAAGGGGTGAACAAAACCAACTTTACCAGTCGAAGGGAAAACTTTAATACACAGCCCATGAAAGAGAGAAATACAAGGAAAGGATACAGACTTAGGTATTCACAACAGACCCATACGAATCTTGACAACCCTATGTGATAACAGGTCCAATTCTCCTATTGCTCCATGTGTATTTGCCTTTTTTTGGTTTGACGCTAATGAGATCCCATTATATTATTATACCTTATTCTTTTTCTTGGTATGGATCTTGAACCATACTGCCACCTTATTTTCCCTCTTGAGTTGATACCATATTGAAGTCACTAGAAAATGTACAAAATTCAACATCTATTGCTTCTTTCATTTCTTCAAGGGTGTGCCAACAATCTCACTTTTCTTGGTAATGCAAAGGAGCATAGTTGTTAAAAAACTTAAAGTGCTCACTAGTCACTATGTTAACTAGATCCGAGTAGATCCAATGTTGGGAGAAAGTAATTTGCACTACCTTGAGCTCTATGTTGTTCCATAGAGTGAAAATCCTCTTGAACTGATTGCCACTCCTTCACTTCCTATCCATTATCTCTTTCCAATTTCGAGTGTTTTCTCTTCTTGCGACTTAGTCTCCTGTAGAATAACTTTGGGATTTTCAAATATTTTAATATCCCTTATTGCTTCCACTTTGTAATTTCTCCCTATCCCTCCACAATTCCATCTACTTTCGATGGTTTCTGCATTCCTAGAATTTTTGTGAGAATATACCTATTGCTTCCACTTAGCATGCTTTCTATGGATGTTTGAAGACCTAGATTTTTTTCTTTGATCATTGCTTCTTCTCTTTTTTCTTTATAGGTTTTCCTTCGTAACTTCTTTGGCAACTTTTCTTCCTCCAGTTATTCTTTCTCGAGCCGTCAGGAGTTTTTTCCTTGTGACTATGCCTATATGATGTAATTATGATTTCTCGGGCTATCTTGCAATCTCCAAAGTGGGGGAGGGAGATATAAGGGAGTCGAGTCGAGAATCAACAAAGGGGATGAGCGACATCTCATTTGTAATGGAGGACTTTTGCATGGCGTCTTTGAAACTGGGTTCAAGAAGTGTTTGGGTTTGGCTATTGAATTGAGTGATTCCTTCAGATAAGGGGACATCATCTTGCTTAGTTGAATTCACATGTTGAGATTGGGGCTTAGACCGAGACACATCCTCCAAAGTAGGAGAGATCAAAGGTTGCGATTGGGAAAGGGTCTTGAATCTATTGGACACATGAAGATATTTTCTAGCATGTGTCGTCAAGGAAAAGGGAGTTGAAGATATTGAAGGAACCAAAAGTCCCATTTGTTTTTTATTGTTTTCCAATGCTCCTCCTTTTTAGATGGCACTAGAATGGAAGCAAATTTAGCACATTCCTTGGAAAAATGTTTATATTCATGGTATCTCTTGCATTTAAAAGAAAGTTGTTTGTAGTATAACTTTTGAATGTGTCTCCTAAGTTATTTAAATTTAGCTTGACTGCTTCAGACAACCCTTTCTCTAGATCAACCTCTACACAAATTTTGGCACATGCAAACATACGCGCCTTTGGATTTGATCTATCAATTAAGTTTTAAGGGTGTTTCCTATGGACCTAAGAGATCCACCATTCTAGCAATGCAAAGGAAGATGAGGCAACCAAATCCAAATTGAAATAGTTGAGGGGATATCCTCTTCTAGATCAAAATATAAATTCCATTTGTTAAGATACAATTCCCTAGAGCCCGTGAAATATGGGCCATTTTTAAAGATCATATCTCGATCCTCCTTCAACTCAAAGAGAAAAGTGTAAAACCCTCTTCCACTGAAATAATAGGAGAGTTTACCTTTTATTAGGGCCATCCAGTTCTTCTACATCCAAATGTCCATAGATTTCAGAGAGGGCTAGAGATCATAAATTTTTCAATCAATCCTCTTTCTACTATAGCAAGAGTCTTGTGTGAAGGAGATACTATAGGTAGATTGCCTTCCATTTGAAATGTTGAGGCTTATGGGCCAACTTTCCAAGGGATCGAATGGGAGCATGAAAGGCCATTGCTTCAATAGGAGGGGAAGGCTCCCCTCCCAGATTCGGATTTGGGAGGGCCATCTGAAAGAGTGCACAGAGTGGGAGGTTGGGAATGTGAGAGGCTCAATATAGACACACACATTAGTACTAGTTTAGATTGTATTTATTTAATTTGTTAAGAATCATAGAATGAATTCTTATGGCACATCTTCCATTCAAATTGGCCATCAATATGCTATGGCAACAAACATAGCGTGAATTTGGAGGGAAGTGATCCACCATATTTTCCAGCACGTGCAAAGGAAGGAAGGACTATACCCATGATGGTCATACAAGTACGAGCTCCTACTAGAGATCCAACTAGTGGAGTCCTACATGGAGCTATGTGAAGTCATTTGATAGATCAATTAATGCATTGTGATTGAGTAAAAAATGGGGGAGCAACTTATGGCCATCGCCAAGAGTAGGAGGGAAGGGCATTGGAAATGAAGAATAACATAAATATCATTATTGCGGGGTAAAATACACCACTAACCAAAAACTATTAAAAAATTGTTAAGCAAAGAAAAATGTTAGAAAAAATACCAACGAAACTTTATCCACTTTTTAACTAAGTTTAAAACACAAATATAACAAAAAAAATATTTCAAAAAGTAAAATAAAATTCACAAATCATTTTATATATTAAATTTTATTAAAAAAACATATTTATATATTTTAAAGTAAGGCCAAAAAAGTTTCAACATACTCTCAACAATTTTTTTTATTATTATTAAAGCTATTTTTTCATATAGGTTTGTAATATCTTCCTAATAAAATTTCACCACAAACAAATAAAGCAAATGCAATTTACAAACCATTTAAAAAATATTTTTTTATAAAAGTTATTTTTTCATATAGGTTTTTAACATCTTCCCATTAAAATTTCACATACAAATAAAGCATATGCAATTTACAAACCATTTCAAAATTTGATTTTTTATAAAAGCATATTAATATATTTTATTAAATCTCTTTTCTATCAATGTATTAAACGTTTTTCAACAAAATATTGATGATGATGATTAACGTCCATTAAGATCGAATTAGTCTATACGACTTTAAGAGGATAAGAGATTACTTGGGATTCTTTAGAATTTTGTTTTTGTACTCGAAAATAATTAAGAAAAGCTTTCCAAGATCATCATAGTTTTGTTGAGTTAAGAGGTTACGAAGACATTAGGCTCGAAGCCAATACAAAAAACTCATTATGAGCTTTATTCATGTCATTTTTAGGTTTAGATTAGATGGTTGTGAGGAATGATTGTTATCCTCCCCACCTAGGTATTAATAGATANTCAAATCTACTCTAAAAGAGCAAGTTTTTTACATTTATACAATTGCTCATAACACAAGGAAATCTCGATTCTCTACCCTTGTTTCTCTCACACACATGGCGACTTTAGAGAACAAACTTGATTTGTTGGGTCTATACTTTTTTCACATTTATTCAAAATCAATCGCTTATTAACATACCCCTTATATGAGCAATCCAAAAGTAATTTAGGGATGTTCTTATTTTAATAAAGAATCAAAATAATGTAACTATAATTATTATTTTTTATCTTATTTGAATGATGACTCAACAATTAATTAAAAAATTGTAAAAGGAAAAAAAACTGTGAAGAACAAAAAAAAATAGAATTTGATAGATACATGGTGAAGAATTTTTTTTAGAAATTAATAAGTACATATGTGAGAAATTGGAATAAATAACGTTTATCCAATTAATTAGTGTTGTTAAGGAATGAGATTATCACCCGTCAAACAAATTCTTACCATAAAAATAAATGAAATTGGTTTCTATGTCATTCAGTGCAAAACATCTTGTATGTGTGATTTCATAGATAAAAAAAGACTATCATTCACTAAGAGTCAACTTTAAGATTGAAAATCAAAATTCTAATTCTTCCCTGATTCTATCTCAAAGACCTAGGCTCTTACTTATCAAATGACTTCCCTTAAAGAATGATATGTTGTTTCTATTTTTCCTTATAAGAAAGGTCGTTTTATCTTTGAAATAATTACATATAGACTGGGATTGGGGCTCCCGCGGACCATAAAAGAAATAATTACAAGAAATAGGACTATAGAAAGAAGAAGTGCGCGACGGTAGAGAGGAAGACCTGAAAAGAAAAAATTGGAAGTTGTGAGTCTTTGGTTAGAGATTTATATTTAAAGAGGTTGAATAAATGGATTGATAAAGAAAACAAGATGTGATCAGTATAGACTTACTATGAAGTCGATGCGGTTTTTTTTTTGTCGTCGACGGCCACTGGAATTGTGCCAACTAGTTGTTGCCCTTCGTAGATGAGCTTGTCCATTCTTCGTTGGAACCATTCTTCAATGTAGATTCTCATGGGGGCCACATTGATTTTATCCCGTATTTCTATGCCGAAAAGCTCGTTTTCTGATTTCCTTAGATCCATAGAAATACTATGCAGAGCCTGTTCAATTTCTTCATTGTGTTTCGAATAGTCCACTAGCCAGTTCTTGACCTCATATACACCATATTCAAGGATGTCATAAAAAATTTCTAAAGACAACCCCTTTAAAATATCAAGTTGTTCATCGAAGGATTCTTTGGTCAAGGACAAGGATTTGAGGATTAAATTTGGGTCTTGAACCTCGTTGGTACTTCCGGCTAAGTCTATTTGGGTCAGGTTTCTGAATAATTCTTCTTTCTCTGATATGGCTTGTTCACATGATTCGACAATGAGTTGTAGGTTCTTAACTTTCTTTTGTCAGCATGCTCTTAATTGTTTGATCCACTTTGGGGAGGGGAGATCCTCTTCTCTTCTTTTCAGATTCAAGTTGTTGATGGCATGGTTGGAAAAAGGGGTCGCCATCTGTTCATAGAAACGTTCTTCATTTTTTAAATTCGTCTGCAAATGTTCGTGCAAATCATTTGCCCTCTTTCTAAAGGAAGCTATATTTTGTGATGTTTCCCAAGCTTCAGTAATTAGTTGCATTCTTTTCTTGATGTTCTTCTCTACAACGGATCTACATGATGAGAGGAGGCTGGAGGATCCTTTTAACTTGGTTGCAAGGGTAGCAGGCACGATTTTTTCTAAAGGACTGGAAAACTCTAGGGTAGCAATGAAAGCCTCCTCCAATTCCTTGACTCGATCGTTCAGTCTGGCATTCTCCGCTTCAATTCCTCCAATGGAATAATCAAGAGCATCATCAGTTGCGCGGTGAAATCGAAATATTTGGGATGGCCACATTTTCCTAAAGTTAATCTTTGTACGAGATTTTCCTTTCTTATTTTTTACATCTATCTTTTCAATGATTAAATTTTTAGGTTGGTTGTAAAAAACAACGCTTTGGAATATGAAGGATTCATCTTCGTCAAAAATGTCGGTCTCAGCTATTTCCATTGTGGAACTATGGTGCATCGCGTCCGCGGATGGGTGAACTTTGTGCATTTGCTCAATTTCAGTTTCAAAATACATGTGCTCACTTTCAATTTCAGGTTCTTTCGCCGTCCCTACAATGTTTTTTCTCTTCTTCATCTGGGGAATCTTGTGAGAAATATTAATTTTTGCATGAGGAGGGTTCTTATCTCCTCCTCCGTTTGAATATTTATGGGTTTCTTTCTTACTGGGGTGGGTCGTTGAAGCGATGCTCTGTGATGTTGTGCTCTTGGGAGTGTTGACTGGGGACTAGACACTCTTCTCACTGGATACTTTTCCCGTGTGTCCGTACAATTCAGTCGCACTTTGCAATGTCTCTACCTCGCAATCATCAAAAGAAGGAGCGTTGTCGTGACTATCTCTGTCTTCAGTTAAGCGTATCTGGATAAAAGAGCCACTAAATCCATCTGATAGTAAATGTTCTCGAAAAATCCCATTAGGGTCGAACCCTTTTAGCATTTCAGCATATGTTAGGTTCAAGTTCTTGAAATGGCCTACGAATTTGTCAATCTTGTTGACATTTCTGCACACGAAGTCCTCGACTTTCTAAGGGAGAGGAAGGAACTGTTTTTTTCTCTTGTCATAGAAAAAATGCAACCAGTGGTTGTATTTACTTGTTATTTCTGTAACAAACATCTTGTATGTGATGTGGCATGGAAGGAAAGTAGGATTTTCCATGGATCCAAAGACCATTAGTACACTGTAATTTTCCTTTTGTTCAAGTGTCCCCTTCCTGTCCAAAAACTTGGTTTCTTGGCCAGACATCCGGGGAGCATCCTTTCCTAACAATAAATCTTTGAAAACTGAGACAAAGTCATTAAAAACCTCATAAAAACAATGGGTGCCTTGTGCCACCACAAGGCCTGGTACCAGAATGTTACTGGGTCGAATTCATAGTTTATTTTCTTGGACAAAGACAGTTTTGGAAATGGACATCAATGCACTATTGCGAAAATCAAGTAGGATGACATATAAAATTTATTCGATTCTTTGAATCGTGAAGTTGGGAACAGATTTCAATTGAAATTAGCTTCCCCCAATCGAAAATGAATTGTTCCTTGACTGTGAAGTACAAAATATAAATAACTATATGGGAAATGCTTGTATGGATTCTTGTCCCGTTATTCTTGTAAACAGCCAAGCAATTCCCCAGAATGGATTTCTAAAAGAACTAACCTGCAACTTTATGATATCTTCAGGAACTGTTGTCAAGTCTTCGAGGAACTCGGGTAAGAGGTCCAACTCGTTATCATGTTTTTCTAGGAACTGCTTGCAGTCTTGTCCTCTGAAGGTCAATGTTGGCTATGACAATCTTAACATCTTGTGGAAGACCTGAGGTGAAAAAGAAAAAGGAGAATGGTCACGCAGTGGAATAATTATTTGGCTTGAAATGTATTTTTCGACACACCAAGAGACCACCTCCTTACAGTAAAAAACCTCAGGGACGCAGCCTACACGAGCAATTCCAGAGGTCCAAATCACTTCGCTCTGTGCAGAACAGGATGAATTGTAAGAGTATGCCCTGGACCACTGGAAATTCTGGTCCTCACATCCGAAGATATTCACTATATCTCCACGGAACTGTTGTCGGGATGCTTCCATAAGTTTACAAGAACATTTGTTTGCTCGAGACGATGTCTGAAATGAAGAGTTGGAAGGGATAATACAACCCTACGCAAATCTTGGTCCAAATGCATGTGAATGGGATATCTCCTCGAGACTTCCGCTCATTAATGACAATTTCAACGGTTGTTGCATGATGCGTTGTTAGCATTAAAGACTAGTAATTACATACATAGAAGTGCGAACATGGAAAATACGACAATGAGAAATTAAGGATTGGATATTTCTTGAATGGCCAACGCGATGACCCATGTTTGAGATGAACAATCAAAAGAGATAATATAACTCTCGGTAGATCTTGGTTTAATTCATATTAATGGGAGATATCCTTGAGCGTTTCGCTCATTAATGACAATGTTGACGGTTCCTGCATGGTGAGTTGTTAGCATGAAATCTTACTAATTGCATATTAAGAAATAAGTACGAATGTCGTGGGGACGGGAAAGAGCAATTATGGAGTGTCTAATTATCGAAAGCAGTCATGCGGGCTTCAAAATAGGCTTCCAAGATACAATCGTTGGAGCTGAGGGCCCGAGGGTCAAATTGTATGTTTCGAAAAAATTTGAGTGCAAAACGCATAACACGGAAGAGGGCATGGTGGGACAGTCCAGAGGGAAATTTGTATATTGTGGATTTTAGGGTAATGTTTGCAGGACACAGAACAATGGAAGTGCAAACGTGAGCTCGCCTATCCGGGAACCCGCAATCAAAAAATTTGCTCAAGTATGGATTAGAGAAATGGGTGGGTGGATTCGTTTTCGTTAATATATTGAAACTTGTAATATATATCCCATTGTGTGGCAAGATCTTTCTGCATGTCTCTGGGCAGAAAATAGAAAATAAGAGAAGACAAATTAATTTAAATTCGAGAAGTCGAGCTTCATTTAAATTTCACTGTCTCATCGATGCTTTTGCTTTTTAATGATGGTCTGTACATTTGTTGCATGATGGACTGTTAGCATTAAACCTTGGTCAGGCACAGTAAATAGTGACTAAGAATTGGAGATTTCATGAACCCGCCAACCCAAGGAACCACGAAAGAGATTCCATGAAATGGGAAAGTATGGAAAGAGGTTGGATGAGCTTCATAATTAGGGTGACAATGGTTCCCTAGGAGACGTGACTTCCCGAGGGTCAAATTGTATGCCTCATAACTTGAGTGCAAAATATGTACCAAGGAAGAGGGGATGATATGGGAGTCTGACGATCAATTTGTATATGGCATAGGTGTGGGAGATCTCCTCGAGCGTTTCACTCATTAATGACATGTTTAAGGTTCATGCATGATGAAGCTTGCCAATTTCATATTCAAAGAAAAGTAGGAAGGTGGTGGGGATAGGGAACAACAATTAAGGAATGGCTAATTATTGAAAGTGGTTGGTGACGCTTCGAAATGGGGCTAGAAGATAAAACCAGGAGAGGTGAGGGCCCGAGGGTCAAATTGTATCTCTCGGGAGTGTTGACCGCAGAACGTGTAATACGGAAGAGGGCATGATAGTGCATTCCTGCAGACAAATTGTATGTCATAGAGCTCCGGGTACTGTTTTCTAGTCGCGGAACATTGGAAACACAATCCTGAGCCCGCTAGTTCAGGAACCCGCAATCGAAAAAGTCTCTAAGTATGGAATAGGGAAATGGTAGGCCAGACTCGATACACAGTAAATGTACAATGTCATGGAGATACAACCAACTTGGGGCTAAGTATTGAAAGGAACGACAGACGGTCGGGCTCATGACGGGGCATTCCAACGAACAAATTGTATATCGCGAAAATCTGGGCACTGTTTGCAAGTCGCGGAAGATTCGAAACACAATTTTGAGGCCATCAATCAGAGAACCCGCAATCAAAAAAGTTCCAAGTATGGAATAGGGAAATGTCGGCCCAGACTTATTTTCGCTAATATATTGAAATTTGTATTAGCTTTCCCATTACCTGGCAAGATCTTCTCTGCATGTTTCTGGACAAGTTCTGTAGGGATGATTATTCCTCGAGACTTTTGCTTATTAATTACGATATTTACAGTTGTTGCATGATGGAATATTAGCATTAAACCTTTGGTGTTGCATATTTAGAAAGAAGTACGAAGATGGCCGAAACAGGAAACAATGACTAGGAATTGGAGATTTCATGAACCCGCTAATGTGAGGATCCAAAATAGGGTGACAAGGTCTCCCCAGAAGACGTGAGGCCTCGACGGTCAAATTGTAGTGCTCAGAACATTTGAATGCATAATGTGTAACACGAAAGAGGGGACGATGTCGAAGTTTGACAGTCAATTTGTATATGGCGGAGGTATGGGTGCCAATTGTTTCATACCAGTGTGTTCAGTTGTCAGTAGTAAGACCATAATCAATGTATTTTGGGAAGGGCGTGAAGTTAGTGGGGATGGAAGGCAATGACAGATACTTTGAAACATTTGTGAACCCTGGTAGAGTGAAGCTTGCGAGTTCAAGGTGTTCGCGGTGGAATTGTAGATCACAGAAGTTTTGAGTGCATATGTATATCACAGAACAAGAAGCAACAGAGTTCGAAAGGGCCAACCTGGCAACCATGACCATAAAATTGGCCAAGGATAGAAAGGAACAACGGTCAATTGGATTAGTCATGTGAGGATATAGATGGAGATGAAGATATGTCAGCCCGCCAACCCTGGAACCCATGATCATAGAAATCGACTAACTATATAACCAGAAAGAGATAACAAACAGGAAGAACAAAAGGGAAAAAGGGCTAAGTATCTCACAGAACAACTTCTATTGTTCATCTATTAATGCTAATCTTTTCAAACCCCTGGTCAGTCCTCACTAGTAAAATCATAAGTTGCAGATCACAGAAGTTTTTTGGGTGCAATATGTATATGACGGAACATGGGACATAAGTGTTGGATATCGCAAACCCAAGACCCGTTGGTCAGATAATTGGCTAATTATTGAAAGGGACCATGGTCGGTCGGGCTCATGGTGTGAGGATATAGATAAAGATAAGAATCTACCAATCTGTGAATCCAGGAGGCCGTGATCATAGAGATGCGACTAAATATATAACCACAAAGGGATAATAGAGGGGGAGAAAATAGGGAAAATTTAAAGATAAATTTTTTACATTTATTCCAATAGTATTCATATTAATATATATTAATAGATTATTTCTGGTCCAAATGCAAATCATCTTCCAATTTGCAGCATGTTATTCGGTTCGCAAATTTTGTTGAAACCCATAAGCAATAGAAAGAAAAGAAAATAAATAAATAAATAATATATATATATATATATATATATATATATGACGCAACATTTTTTATATGCACGCATACTATCAAATAGAAGAAGCTACAATATATGCAAAATATTGAACAGGAACATGACGTCGACACTTGAGTTTCCTTGTTGTAATAAAGTCATTAATTCATTATATTTACGGGACCCCGAAGAATCAAAGCAGGACGGGTCCTCCCATTTCTTTCTTTAAGTATAGGGCGGGCGCCACATAAATATGGCCTATGAAAAATTATTGTTCCATGTAAAATGTAAGGAGCGAACATAGTGGCCTTTATTTAAATCAAAGTGCTCGTCATCAGAAAGAAAAGCTTGTTGTCCATGTTTAAGGACACACAAAAAAAGTACAAAATAAAATAAAAAACAACACCAGAGATTGGAAAACACCATACAAAAAACTCAAATATTATATATTCAAATAAATTGGGTTACAAAATACAACTAAAATTATTTTCCATAATGACTGCGATTGGGCCCGTCGCCGACAAAAAAAAGCAAATATGTACAATAGTGAAGCTTGTTGACAATCTTTTATAGATTTCAACTTGACCATCAAATGCTTGATTCGTAAAAAACAATGAGTTGAATATCAATTTAGGGTCTTGGACTTCATTGGTGTTTCCAACTAGATCTATCCCAACTTTTTGAATAGCTTGTCTCTTCTAGATATGGCATGTCGGCATTGGCTGGTTATTCAACATTCCATACTTTGTTAAGTGTCAATTTCTCTCTGTTGTCGAAAACTTGGGGTTTAAGGTGCCTTTCTTGTAATTTTCATGATCATTGACATCTGAGACAACTTACAGATGCGATTCAGGCCCAATTCAAAGACAAGGGAGTGGTTTTATGTGACGTCGGCTTTGGGGGAAACAAATCCTGTTAGCCAACAAAAGATGAGACAAAAAAAAATTCAAGTATGTTGTGACTGATATTCTCCCTGTATTCGATCATCTGTTTGGTTGAAAAGCCTGCCTGAAGATTTGTATGTTGGACTTCTTTGTTTTATTACTGTAAATTGGAAGGGACGTCCAAGTCAGCTGCAAAATGTTCCTCTGTTGAAGTACACAGCTTCTTCCAACATCACAGATCTGACAAGTGTATCAAATGTTGCAGATCACATCAGAATATGTTTCGTTGTAGGGATGGCAGATATGGTGGCCCACAAAATGGTCTGGAATGTTCAAAAGTGACGCCAAATATTACTCCATGCCCGGATACACTCAGAAGGAAATTATAAAATTGTATACCCATGAACGTGAGAAACTGTACGTGTGTTTGAAAATCAATATAAAACTACAGAACATTTTATGCCAAAGTTGTAACAGACTTGACAGACATCCAGTTTCTATGTCAAAGAGTGTTGAGCGACCTCTGGATGCAGTAACAGACTCGACACACAATCAAATTTCAATCACTACTGATACTAATGTCAAGTGAAAGAAGTCGTGATCATAGGCTCCAGGTAGTTTCATCTTTAGACATCCACACTGGTGGTGACCCCAGGCTCCAGATAGCTTCGGCTTCAGACATTGACATTGGCGGTGGCAATGGGAACAATGCTATTGACTGCAGTGTGAAAATGTGATGAACAAGCAGGGTTGTCATTGTCAAAGCACTTAGACTGCAGGAGTGTCAGACCTGCAAAGAACATTGATTTTAGTGTTTCTTTTTCACGACAACTACAATGTTGCTTTGAGTCCATAAATCTTTGGACGTTGGGTGTCCTATGGGATAATGACCTTAACATTAGGTACATTCAGACATATATTATCTGACATTGCAGTGTTAATGCAATTTCCATAGTGGACGACGGCTCAATTGCATTGGCACAAGCAATATTAATTGTGTGATTAATCAACATCCTTGAAGGACGTGAATCCCAAACAACGCCTAAAATGTTTCGAACAACCATGTGTTCAAAAAATACATTGCTCTATATTTTAAAAAATAAGAAAGTGTAGGTGGAAACAGCTCTAGAATACACCACTACATTAAGGTCTCTTCTAAAGAATGAAATAAAATGATTACATGAAGGTGGTAGTAAAATGTAATTTTCAGAAACCAAATCATTACTTGAACACACGAAACTTCTTGCAGAAGGTGGTAGTATAAAGTAATCCTCAGAAAGTGTTGCAAATTCCATAATCAATAATTCCTTCCCATTAAATTTTACCAGTTATATGTTGATGCAGGCATTAGAAAGTTTTTAGAGTGTCGTTCCCTGGTTATATACCCACCTTCAAGTAGGAGGAGAATATTCGTGCAAAGAGGGGCAAGCTCATCGACCCAGATGCAACCATATGCATAGGAATATTAAAAAAAATTGTGCAATGGATATAGAAATTTGATTGTATGTGGAGTCTGTTACTACATCTAGAGGACAGTGAACAAACTTTGACAAAGAATATGAGTGGATTTTGCTATTTTTAGTTGATTTGTAAATTAATTCTGGATTAAGGGATTAGGGTTTTGGTATCTACGGAATACCTAAAAACATTGTATATATTGTATGGCGAATGGTGAAATTCGATATAATGAAAATAAGAAAGGTTTTCCCGGTTGAGGGTTTC
>ML792609.1:592581-630109 GCA_009831015.1 Picea engelmannii
GAACCCAGCTTATCATTCGAAGACAAAGCATATTGATGTTCAGTATCACTTTGTGAGAGACATGGTTGAGGAAAAGAAGGTGTTGCTGGAAAAGGTTGACACTTTGAAGAATGTTGTAGATTCATTGACAAAGTATGTGAGCATAGAAAATTTCTCTTGGTGTAGAGTAACAATGGGCATTGCTGCCCTGGATTGTTGACTATATAATCCCTTGGACCCCTGGATGCAAAGAAAACAACAAGTGGGAGAATGTTGGGTATGTGTTATATTATTTGCATGTGTGTGTGTGGGTGCGTCAGATACGACAACTGCGTCTGACGATCCCTTCACCTAGATTTCTGTTGTGTGCACCGGGCGCTTTCCTAGGGGGGTCCCGAGGGGGGCAGGTATGCCCCCCCTGGTTACGCGCAGCGTTCGGGGCAGCACCCTGAAATTGTTTTTTGGGCGGTTTTTTCTATTTTTAGCTGATTTGTAAATTAATCCCGGATTAAGGGATTAGGGTTTTGGTATCTACGGAATACCTAAAAACATTGTATATATTGTATGGCGAATGGTGAAATTCGATATAATGAAAATAAGAAAGGTTTTCCTGGTTGAGGGTTTCCGGTAAAAATCTCTGTGTACTTTGTGTATGAGCCATTGATTAATTTTTGTATTGCTTAAGAATCTATATGCATTGCTTTACTTCGCAGGTTTAAAACTTACAAAGTAGCTCAACAAACTTTGAAATATAAACTTTTGTAATTTTAGGATGTCGATTCAACCACCCATACAGTTTCGCATACTCGTGACGATCCAAAATTATAATTTCCTTTCAAGTATATTCACGAATGGAGTAATATTTCGCGTCATTTCCGAATACTACAAACCATTTTGCAAGCCACGATATGTGCGACTCCTCTAACGAAAGATAAATTCTTGTCTGGTCTGCAGAATTTAATACACTTGCCAAATCTGTGTTGTTGGAAGAAACTATATACTTCAATGAAGGAGCATTTTGCAGGTGACCTGAAAGTCTCTTCCAAATCCTAGTAAGAAAACAAAGAAGATAAACACACAAATATTCAGGCAGGCCTTTCAACCATCCAAAGCATCGAATACAGGGACAACACCAATCACAAGACACTTGATTTTTTATTTTTTTTTGTGTCTGAGTTTATGTTGGCTAACAAAGTTTTTTTTCGCTCAAAGATGACGTCACATAAAACCATTCCCTCGTCTTTCAATTGGGCTTGAATGGCATATCTAAGTTGTCTCACATGTCCATGACTAGGAACATTACAATGAAGGCACCTTAAAGCCCAATTCTTCAATGATAGAGAGAAATGGGAATAAGTATTTAAAATCAACGTTGGAGGATGATAGTATAATCTTTTGTAGATTTTGGCTTAATTGGTTTTAATGGCAGATGCCCTCGATCTTTATGCTTATTAATGCCGATATTTTCAAATATGTGTGTTGAATAGTCACCAATAGCACGACTTAACATTCCCATATGCAAGCAGATTCTCAAATATGACAACTTGTAACATATGCACAGTATTAAAGAGGGACATGACGTCAAGACCTATGTGGATGACATGTTTGTGGATGGCAGTGTGGTAACACAACATTGCATTGTCACTATGATGATGCCTTTAAAAAACTAAAATAGCCAACACTTTTTGCAAATTCAAAATGGACGCAAATTTTTTTATCAGATCCCATAATATTCGCTTGTTTATGCATTTTAATGGGAGATGTCCTCGAGATTTTCACTTATTAAAGCCAATCTTTCTGAACCTGTCTGGTCGGTTGTCACTAGTAAAAGCATAATTAATGTGCATTGGGAAGGACAGAAGGTATCGGGGATGGAGGGGAATGATAAATTCTTTTAATTTTTCTAAACCCGAGAGTGCGTGAACCCGCAAAAATTTGAAGACTTGACTAAGTATGGAAAAGCAGGCCGGACACACAGATTCATCGTAAGTAGAGGCAAGCTTATGAGTTCGAGGAGTCTGGGGTCAAATTGTAGAGCACAAAAGTTTTGGGTGCAAGATGTATACCCCGACCACGGGTTACTAGAGTTTGATAACACCTATCCGCAAACCCGCATTCATAAAATTGGCTAAGTATGCAAATGAACGTTGGTCAGTCGGACTCATGATGTGAAGATATAGATGGAGTTGACGATTTGTCAGTTCGCCACACTGTGAACCCGTGAGCACATAAACGTGACAAAGTATAGAACCAGAAACGCATAATAGAGGGTAAGAACAAAAGGGAAAAACGAGCAAGTTTAGAAGAAATTGGCTAAGTATGCGAACAGACGACGATCGATCGTAATCGTGATGTAAATATATAGATGGATATGAAGATTTTTCAATTGGCCACCCCAAGAACTCGCGACCACAGAAACGTGACAGAGTATAGAACCAGAAACGGATAATAGAGGGGAAGAACAAAAGGGAAAAACGAGAAAGTCTACAAGAGGAAAAAGAAAGCGAGAGAAGAACTTTATTGCTCACCCAACAACACTTAGTCTCATAACTATGAAGCAATAGAAAGACATTAAATATGGGAAAAACATCGTCAGCTATGAAATATAGTTGGAGCCCGACAAACTCTGGTTCAAGCCGTAAGAGATGTTATTTACATCCACTACAAAATTTTGCATATTATTTTATCTTAATAGTATTTTCTGGGGAGCCAACTGTAAAACCATGTAACAACAGATCCAACTGCAGATGAAGGACCCCAACATTGCAAAGTTGAAGCAAACAAGAGAAAGAAACAAATAAAAACCCAGTTAAGAAGCACCAAAAGGCCCAACTGCAGCTGTAGGACTTCAACCCTACAAAGTTGAATCAAACAACAATAAGAAGCATCCAACGAACCAAGAAGAAAGCACCACCCAGCCGACCATGAATGTCGGTGAAGAACAATATTGGCCAAATTCACTGCACACAAGATTGTATCAAAAAATTCAGAGGAAAATGTATTGTAACCCATATGTTAACCAAATATTTCAGGCTGTGAGACCTGTCAGGAAAACATTCAAAGTTGTCAAGACCGTCCAAAGGCCCGCCACTGTGCAAGCAATTAAGAAAGGTGTAGTTTTCACGGCTGGTATTTTTCAATACTAGGAGCGATCAAAATGCTCTTGTAGTCCATCTTTGTATGTGATTACTACGACCAGAGAAGCAGGACTGTATTGTTGTCTTCATCTCGTTCCTGATTGTTAATGTTCGACATAGAACCTACCTCCATCATAGCCATAGTGACGCATAGGAAAAGGAAATCGTATTTTCTCCTCACATACAAAGATGTTCTGCAAGAGGATTTCGACTTAGGCATCCCCAACAGTCAAATTTCCCACCTGCAAATTGCAAATAGCAAGTGAAGCTAAACATGACACCCAAACCTGCTCATCAACGGGGAACGATAGAAGGCCAATGTTCGACACAGAACCTACCTCCAACACAGCCACAATAATGCATAGAAAAAGGAAATCGTATTTTCTCCTCACATACAAAGATGTTCTGCAAGAGGATTTCGACTTCGACATCCCCAGTAGTCAAATTTCCCACCTGCAAACTGCAAATAGTAAGCGATGCAAAACACGACACCTAAACCTGCCCGTAAATGGGGAAGGACAGAAGGGCAGTTCCAATCGCGGTTGCAAAATCCCAAGCATGCAAACTACAACAAGACCAATAGGCAAACAAGAAAAACATGAACAGGAAAATAAGAAATCATTGAACAAGCAAGAACAAATCATGAACCAGTGAACCAGCAATGTCGCTAAAGAACAATATTGCCCATATTCATTGTAGAGAACATTACATATAAAAAAAAAAAACCAGAAGAAAATGCATTGTAATAGGCCTGTTAAGTAAACATTTAGGGTTGTGAGGCATGTTAGGTAAACATTTAATTCTGTAGGAATTACTCTGTGAGCATTTAAGAAAGAATGCAGTGTGGCAAGTCTCTTACGTACGAAAACACATTTATTATATTATTTTATAACAATATAAAAAATTTAGTAACACAGTTCGAACAATAGAGGCTATGTAAAATATATATATTTAAAGGACAAACTAATATGAAGTCAACTAATAAAAAATTGACTCTCTATCTTCAAAATTTTGGATATCCAAACATTTCAAGAAAAAAATAAAAACTTAGAAAGACCGTATATGATCAAAAACTTTGGATATGCTAGCATATCAAACATTGGGAATAACGAAGCTGGCAATAAGCCCTCCAATATGTTATCCAATCAAATCATGACATATATGGTTTTTTTATTATATAAAAATCAATGTTTTTAGTTCCCTAGTTCCAACAATAGATATTATGCAAATACTTTTAGTCAAGGACAAATTTACGAATTATGAATCGCTATAGTCCCTCTACGCCTTCGGTGAGGATTAATAATATGATAAAATTCATTATTGAATTTATCTTAAGAGAATTCAATAAATTTTGTTATATCTTCATATATTCAAACAAAAATTAAACTTAAAAATTTTATAACTTTAAATTTGATTCAAAGAAATCAAATAAATTTTGTTATAACTTCATATCTTTAAACAAAAAACAAATTCAACTCTATTTTAAACTTAAAATAATCCAAACATAATTCAAATTAAATATTTAAGATTGTTTATTTTAACTTTAAAGAGATTAAAAAATTCAAATCTATTTTAAACTTAAAATATATCAAACATATTTCAAATTAAATATTTAAGATTGTTTGTTTTAACTTTAAATATTTCAAGTTAGATGTATAAAGTTGAAAACTTATTATATTTCCGCAATATAGCATTGAGTTTGTCTTGACTTTTGTATTAGTTAGATTTGAATTCAAAAAATTTGGATCAAATCTAATGTTAAGGATTTTGGCGCCCATGGCGATTTTTGAACACGGTTCTGGTTTTGGAGCTCACAATAGGCTGAACAAGCTCGAATGTCCACATACAGAGATGGACTACCAGATCTTATCATCTGCGGTAATCTCCTTTTAGTTGGTTTCACTTTCCTTTTTGATTTGACTTCTCTTTAGCCCCTGGCGCCTCTCGATTGGTAGCACCCATCTCAGCTTGGATTTTTCTCCATTTGCTCGTTGTTTTGTCTCTTTTTGTTCGCTGGTTCGTCACCATACTCTGTCAGACTGTATTTCACTACAGACATTTGCTTGTTGTCTACTGGTCTTTTCTATGACTCCCGTCTGAATCACTGATCTGCGCTGAGTGACTTCCGCTACACCGTATCCTTTCCTGACTGCTTCCCCTTTAATCCCGCTGGAACGGTCGGAACTCCCTCGCTAACTGAGCTTTCCATCCTCGACCTTCACCCTCTTCCTTTTAGTATTCCCTTGAAGTTGCACATGGAGACAAAGGAGGCGTTTATATATATTGAGAGCCCGGGGGACCCTTGGGACCACCCAGAAATTCTGGCCTCGATAGACGAACTCTGTTCAAAACACTTCCTTTCAAACAATACTGCTGGCGCACCTCCACATTTACTTTCCAGCCCCAATATTACTCCATACACTGCTTCTCGGACTCATCTGTCGGCTGCTCCCATAAAAGACATTCCACCTCTGCCACATTTGGATGAGCCTCAACCTGTCCCACCTCATCCTTGATTTCCACAGTACAACACAGGATTCCGGAAGTGCCTTTTGCAAACATATTACAAGTCTCTGGAGAACTCGTCCTCTTACAAGAAACCTGGATCTCAAAAATGCCCTCAAAAGGTTTGGAAACCCAAACAAAGGCATCCCAAACTCGTACTTGGAATGGATATCGGGCTTCCTGAAGCCTGCAACTTAGCCCTGTGTGCATTAGTTGGACGTTTAGCCTACAAACAAAACTGCAAACAGAAGCTAGAAGACTGGATGGATACAACTTGGAAACCTATTCTTGGGTACCTTCCCAAGTATCACCTGCTACAACACGGATGGCTAGGCTTTATATTTAAGACTCCAGAAGACTCTGCTTTGATCCTGGGAGGCTTTTGGCCCATTGACGGGGGAAGTCTCCTGTTAAAACGTTGGAGACTTGGTTTTAACCCTGCCACAGAATTTTTTAGTCTTCGACATCTCTGGGTACTCCTTCCAGGTCTCCCGCTACAACTTTGGAATCTGCAAGCTCTCGAACTGATTGGAGCCTCCATAGGACGTTTTATCAAAGTGGACACAAACTTGCTAGAGGCAGCAGATAGGAGAATAGCGAGGATTTATGTGGAATTAGATGTACAGGCTGGACTATCTGAAGTCTTGCAGATAGACTGGCGTGGTCAACTATACTCTCAGAGATTGGACTACCTAGGCATTCCATTCCGCTGCTCTTTCTGTCGCAGAACTGGACACTTGCGAAGAGATTGTTTCAAGTTCCCCCCTCCTGAGGAGATCTTGGACCCAGCAGAAGAGGCAACTTTTAATGGCTATATCTCGTCTCCAAATCAACCAGCTGAATCACATTTCATTCAAAGTGAAGACACTTCTTCGGAGGACTCTCTAGTGAGTAAAATTCAAAAAATCTGCCCATCTCTATACAACACCTTCTCGGCCTCGGACAGGCTCTTCATTTCCGAACATGTCATTTCTATTTTGTCTCCTGCTTTCTCGGCCTCCTCATCTGCTCATTCCATTGATCCTCTCTTACCAAACTCTAACCAACCATTTGATGTTGTTCCTTCTCCAACACCCGTCCCTCACACTTCTCACCCCTTACCGTTTACCCATTTACAATCGGAGACCGACCCATTCACTACATTAGAAGTCTCCCAAGATCCTATCTCACTCGCCTGTTACACCGAACCCTCCCACTCGGAATCCCAACTGGATACCCTGATTCGGGATTCTTCCCTTGAACCCTCCCTTCCTTTTGAATCTCTCCCCCTTCACACCTATCATGGAAAAAATACAGTTCTTGGCTCCGGGAGCCTCTCTGATCGACCATCTTCCTCTGGACCTAAAACTTCCACAGAGCTAGACCCTACCTGGTCAAGAGGTGTTGGCCTGGAGCTCTCACCTTTAAAAACACGCAGTGCACGAAAGAAGACTATGACTGGCTCGACATCAGCGGTATCTTCCATTCCTGTTCAAACACAAGGGGCGCTTAGAGGTTTTAAATCCCTTGCAAGAGGGAAATCATGATCTTGTTATCTCTCAACATCAGAGGGGTCGGAGGACCTCTGAAACAAGCCTCCATGAGAAGAATCATTGATCAGACTCAGCCTTCTATCATCTTCCTTCAAGAAACTCTGGTTGTTGCTTCAGTGGCTAGAGATTTCATGCATCTCCTTCGCTCGAGCTGGCTGTCCTGTGCGACAAGTTCTGTGGGAACTTCGGGAGGCCTAATGGTCACTTGGGATCCTGCATTTTACAATCTCTCCACGATGCTCAGTCCTGGGGGAATCTTGCTATCCGGGACTAGTCTTGAACTTAATCGTCCTATCAACTTGCTCAATGTTTACGACCCTTGCACTGGACGCAAAGACTTCTGGCAGCGGCTAAACGATCTAGGCCTTCTGGCGGCAGAGAACCTTATTCTTGCCGGTGACCTCAATTTAACTACCAGCCCCTTTGAAATTTGGGGTGACTTGGCGTTGACTGACCCACTTTCAAGTTTTTTCCAACAGATTTTTTACAAAAATGCTCTGATTGATATAAAACCGCCGAAGCTTCTGCCGACCTGGAGGAATGGAAGACAAGGATCAGCAAATATTTCCAAAAGACTCGATTGCTTTCTGGTGGCTGAGAGTCTACTCTTACCTTCTTACAGTAGCCGTGCTTGGGTTAAACTTCCTTTCCTGTCATATCATGCGTCGATCTGCCTTCAATTAGGGGAAGGTCGTGGCGGTAAGGGTCATCCCTTCAAATTTAATTCTCTGTGGTTGAAGGACCCTACCTTCATTAATCTTGTTACATCTGTTTGGATGGACTGTTCGCTCGTCATTCCTGGAGACGCCCAAGGGAATCTGTTCAGAAAAATCAACACCTTAAAATCACTCTCGATTCATTGGCTAAAGGATAAAAAGAACAGGGAACAAGCCGAGATCAACAACATTGAACTTGAGCTGGAGAATCTCCTAAAGAAAAAGCTCCAGATACATAGCAGCGAGGAGATAGAACACAAGATTCGAGGTTTAGAGGACGCCCGTAACAAACTTCTTCGTGATGAGGAGGAGAGATGGCGTATACAGAGCAGGATGCTATGGTTGGCGGGAGGTGATAAAAATACAAGCTATTTTCATAGAGTTGCCTTCTCCCGTAGATCAAAAAAACAAATCTGGGAGAGAGAAGATGCATTTGGAACTTTACACCCCTCTCAGGCAGAGATCAAGTCGGCGGCTTACACACACTATAAATCCTTTTTCCAAGCTCCTCCAGCACCTTCTCTTGCAGCGCAGACAACAACAGCCAGTTTATTTCCAAGAATGATTTCTCCTGAGGAGGAAAATTTGCTACATTCCCCCTGTTCTAAGGAGGAACTACTTGAGGTAATCAAAAGTTTTAAAAGGGAGAAAAGCCCAGGACCTGACAGATGGTCGGTCGAACTCTTCCTTCATTTTTTCGAACTAATGGGACAGGACATCCTTGATGTCATTGAAGACTCGAGAACAAGAGGGATTGTAAGCACACAACTGAATAAAACCTTTGTTGTTTTGATTCCAAAAACAAATTTACCCAGACATTTCAATGATTACCGCCCCATTTCGCTCTGCAACCTCTGTTACAAAATAATCTCTAAAATCATTGTTGTTAGACTCCGACCTTATCTCTCTCGGGCGCTCTCCGAAGAACAACTTGGCTTCCTCAAAGGAAGACAGATTCTTGATGCTGTGGGCGTTGCTCAAGAATGCATTCATAGCATTAAGACAAAAAATTTACAAGCTATTCTCCTAAAGCTGGATCTTAAAAAGGCATTTGATTGCATTAATTGGGATTTTCTTCACCTTATCCTTATCCAGAGCGGTTTTGGCACTATTACAACAAATTGGATAATGGGTTGTATCTCCTCGGCAACCCTGGCTATTTTAATCAATGGTGAAGCTACAAAGGCCTTTCATTGTGAGAGAGGGCTCCGACAGGGCTGCTCACTCTCCCCTCTTCTTTTCATATTGATCCTGGAAGGTCTCAACATCTTACTAAAGAACAAACAAGCGGAGGGACTCTTGAAAGGAGTTAAAGTGGCAGGGATGACACATATTCTTCATATCCTTTTTGCTGATGACGTTTTGATCTTGACAAATGCAAATTTTGTCGATTGGTCCATCATACATTCGATCCTCTCTACTTTTTGTGTTGTATCTGGTTTAGAAATAAATGCCACTAAATCCACCTTCTTGAGTTCAAATGTGCAGGACTCCTTAAAACTCGATTTAAGTGAGATTTTTGGAATTGGTTTCCTTGAGCTTGAGGAGGGCTTTACCTACTTAGGATACTTCTTAAAATCCACCAGGTACACTACAAAAGATTGGGCTTGGCTTATAGACAAATTCGAGGGTAGAATTCTCAACTGGAAGCACAGATTTCTCTCTATGGGGGGAAGGTATATTCTGATTAAAGCGGTGCTGGAAAGCCTTCCGGTCTATTGGATGGCTTTAGCACACATCCCAGCCACCGTTTTGAAGTCGCTCCGTCAACTCACCTTCTCATTTCTTTGGTCCGGCTGTAAGAAGACAAGAAGCTTTCATCTCAGCAAATGGGAGGAGCTTTCAAAACTGAAGTCGATGGGAGGCTGGGGCCTCAAAAACCTGCCCCTCTTTCACAAGGCTCTTTCGACTAACACTTTTTGGAGATTATTAACAAAACTAGGTCTTTGGAGCTCTGTAATCAAAACGAAGTATCTTCACCATCTTCCGGTCCATATTTGGATCAGATTCGCAGAGGTTCATCCTGTAACAGGTTCACAGTCTTGGAAAAACTTTTCTTCCACTCTTCCGATCATATTAAAGGGGCTCTCATGGAATCCCGGAGACGGTCTTCTGATCGAGGTTGGCAGCGACTGCATACTGGGCTTAGGCAGGAAAGCACTTCTCTCTCCTTCGCTGCGTGCTCATCTACAAGAAAAGAACCTTCATTTTTTACATCAATTCTACTGCCCGTCCTTTGCCAGCCCACTTGGAGACTCTTGGCAGAGCGGTTTAGATCTCCAGCTAGATTTGGAACACAGGGCAGAATGGGAAGACTTCACACAACATCTCAAGGCATCCAGCGTACGTTTGCATTCAAAGGCAGACTCCTTAATCTGGACGGAGGGAGATCGGTCAGGCCTACTAACTGCAAAGAATGTCTACCATGCACTGGCCACTCATAACTGGAATACTTTAATTCCATTCTGGAGACAGAGGATTTGGAGAGACATTGGCCCTTTAAAACACAAATTGTTCGCTTGGCTCCTGCTCGAAAATAAACTTTTGTTTTGGGACAAATTGCAAGCGCGCAGCTGGGAGGGCCTGAATCGTTGCGCTCTTTGTGCTCGAGACATTGAATCATCACTGCATGTATTTGCACATTGCTCTTTCACCCGTGCGCTTTGGACATATATCTCTTCTGCTCTAAAAATTTCCACTCATTGGAGTGGTGACAATGTACAAACTTGCTTCCAAAACTGGATCCAGAACAACAGCTCCCTTGCAATGCTTCCATTACACTTGTCCTGGCATGTTTGGTTGTCCAAAAATGCTTCAATATTTAATGATAAGAAGCCATCTATCCATTACGTCTCTTCTCTCATTTTGGCAGAGGCAAACCATCTTGGCAAGACATTACAGGTAAAGCATTTGATTCGGCGTCCCTTTCATATTCCTTTCGATAGGGCGGTGGTCTGGTTCGACGGGGCCTCACAACATGGGGGCGCGCTTTATGGAGCCGGGGGGAAATTAGCTTTAAACCCCCATACCTGTATTCGTTGGACATTGAACTGTGGACAGGGATCTAACACAAAGGCTAAGCTTTTAGGGGCTTGGACTTCCCTAGTTCTAGCTAGTCGCCACACCGATGACTTGTTACTCCTTGGGGACTCCAAGTTTATTATCGATTGGCTGAATGGACTGGTTGACTTCCGTGTGGCAACCCTTACTTGTTGGAAAGACAGGACCAAAGATGCTACTCTACTTTTCAGAAAGCTTACCTTCCAGCATATTTTCCGAGAGGAAAACACCGAAGCGGACTTTCTCTCCAAAAAAGCCTTGCTCCTCCCTCCAAGCCAAATTTGCTTTTCTTATTGGGAGGATGACAACGAAGGACCTGCCTACAAGATCAAGCTTTGATTGCTTTTCATAGCAGAACTTGAGCTTTGATGGATATTTGCCTTGAATGTCGAGCCATTGATGGTTTTGAGCCAAGTATTTAGCGGTTTATTCCTTGTTTTGCTACTGTATGAGAAATCGACATGTAAATTTTTATATCCTTTTGAATATAAAGAGCATTTTTTCTCGTGGAAAAAAAAAGAAATAGAAAAAATATTTTTTTTATATAATAAAAAATTTATTATTTTAATACTTAATTTGTCAATAAATTTGATATGTTATTGTAAATTTCACGTGGTTTAAAGATTATTATTAATGACAAAATTAAAGTTATATTGTATATTATATCTTTATGTTTATGTAAATGTGTGTTGCTTTTGATCTACCTCTTCAAGTAGCCACTCAATGACGAGAGATTCCTTCCACGGTCCTTTGGTTTCTGCCAGTGGGACAATCCTGGACTTTGGGGACTCTGACACGCACACCACTTTCTTGCAATTAATTGTTCGACCGTTGAGAGTTTATTGTTTTTGATCATGCATTCCGTTGAATATGCTAAGTGTTTACATTCGTAAATTTTGTTTTTGTTCAATGATAACTCTAAGATTGACATATTTTATGGTTTACATGTTACAAGTGATTTTAAACACAATGTCATCATCAATTCCCATGATCGAAGTCTCAATTCACGTGTTGAAGTTCCCTGGGAAATACTAAAAAAAAATATTAAATTCCTATATTTTAACCTTATTATAATAAAAATTAATTAAAAACTTTTCATAAAATATTATAATAAAAAATAATTAAAACCCTTAATAAAATGTTTTTATAGTAAATCTTAAACTTATAAGGTTATTGAATATACATTTTAGCCCTTAAATATCATCGAAAACAACCACTTTAAGCCATCAAATCTTAATTATTGTTGACAACTCTGGATCTCGACTTCACATTGACAGCAAAGAGAATTTTGACAAACAAATTTCACAACTTTCCTGATTGATATATATAACACAAAGCCATGAAAAATACATCAAAGACATAAAACACTCATCGAAAATATGATGATCTCAATTTTAAAAACTGACCCGTACTTACCAACATATTTCACTTCATCTTATTCCCATTCTGGTTCAATTAGCCATTTCACTTTTCAAAAGAATGTTTAATTTTCACAACATTATAAACAGACTCTTAACCCTAGGAGGCACTATAAGAAGCTTTGTTGCACTTGTTAAAGTATCATATATGTTAAAAAAATGCATGATTTATTTTTTCAATTAAAATAAATTTAAAAGTTATATATATATATATATATATATATATATATATATATATATATATATATATATATATATATATATATTGTAAAGATGTTATCTCAATTTTTGGAAAAACAAAAATCATTTGGTCAATTTGATTCGCCATTAAATTCATGAGTGCTTGAGATAAGAAAAAAATCATTTTTTATGGAAAAAAATGTTGAATGTCGTCACTAAGCATACACTGAATATTGCACTATATTGAGGGAATGCCCAGAGAAAAGTTATGTTGGGCAATTTATTAAAAAAATCACTTATAATAGTTTTGTTTGACAATTTAAGTAATCAATATAGAATAATTTTGTTGGAAATTTATAAAACAAAAAGGACTAACAATAATTTAGTTTGGTAGTTTTAGAAAAATATCATTGATAATAGTTTTGTGTGGTAATTTCAAAAAAAAAAATAGTCATTGATAATAGTTTTGTTCAACAATTATGTGAAAAGATCACTGCCAAAAATAAAAAGATCATAAACCCATGTCATCCTGAGTAGGGCGACGTTGGGCGAAGAGCAATGAGACATGGCCACAAACAATTTAGTGAAGTCGACCAGTGGTGAGTGGACATGGAAATTGATAGGTTTGTGGTATTGATGGACATAGGAGATTAAACGTCTTGTTTTGATTTTGAGGTCTCGCACTGGTCCATTGGGTGGTTTGAGCCTTTTTCCTCCAGATTCTTCGATGACACCGAGTCAAAGAATAGTTTTGCGGTTTTGGTCCCTTGCTACGACCCTTCATCACATCCCACAATCGATACCTGCAACAAATAGAATGAAAAACCACTAACCAAAATGACAGATGAAAGATAATGATCAGTTTTTAAATGACATGAGAAAAAAAAATGGTTTCCCCAAAACAAATGATTTGAACAACCAAGTTTTAAACAAAACCCTCTCTCAAATATCTTAAATATAATAAAAACTGTTTTTTAATATCAATTTTCAATATCTTTTCAATAAAATTTCACAAACAAATAAAATACATACAATTTACAAATTATTTTAAAACTGTTTTTTTTTTTTACAAAAACATATTAATATATTTTATTAAACACTTTTTTAATCATGTATTCAACCTCTTTTTAACAAAATATCACAATCATATTTGAATTAAGCGTAAGTTTGGTCTGAGAGCTCTGCAACAAAACCCTATAGCTCTGTAACGAAGCAGAGATTGTTGTGCACTCTGACACCAGCGCTCTGCGGCTACGGACCAAGCTTTGTAGGTGAAGGCTTCACGAGGTTACTGCGCACCCAGGATGAGCACGAAAGAGGGGGGTAAACCCCCCTCGTACAATGATATCACTGCCAATGACAGGAAGGGAACCCATGCCAAACGACCTGCATTCGAGCCGCCGCCGCACCTGCGTGATCATCTTTTCATCCAAGAACAGGGGCTCAGGAAAGAAATGGACGTAGAACCCGGTACGTCACATCTAAAAGCTTCTAGAGGATGGGAACCAAGCAAGTGTATCCCGCAAATGGACAAACCCCCACACTATCACATCAAATCAACACGAGTAGGGGAGCACACTCAGTTTATGATGGATCATGCCCTGATCGATAAATTTTTAGGCCTATGGCCAACCGAGCGCGATCTCACTCGTTGGATCAAGGACTGGTGGAACCCCAAAGGAGACTATGAAGTTTAGCTTGGTTCCAAGGGTTTCTTCACAATAATCATGTACAATCTCGAAGACAAGGACAATATATTTGATAATGGACCATACTTCTATAACTCGGCGAGACTGTTTCTGCGATTTTGGACAGACAGATTCAGCCCGGAGAAGGAGGATTTCACAAGAGCGCCAGTATGGATTCGTTTGTACTCATTACCCCAGGAATTCTGGCTGGAAGAAATACTCATGGACATCGGGAACACAGTGGGGTGTTATGTAAAGGCATCGGAGGCTACAAAGATGAGAAAGTACACCTCATATGCCCATATATGTATCTATATGGACATCTCAAAGGCTCTGCTAAGATCAATCACGCTAGAATATCAGGACGATTGTAATGTCCCCACTTTGGGACATCATCACAGTGCAGTGGTTTATGATGACTAGAGTAGCCAGATGGATGCTATCACGAGTACAGAGGTATTTGTGAGGCACTATGGGGTCCAACTTGCGTTTATCATCATATTCCATCATTATGAGCCATTCCGCACATATTGGCTTTGGTTTCGTTGCATTCCGACGATTTCCATGATTTTGACTATTTTGAGCTATAAGTTAATGGAAATCACTGAAGAGATCATTTTGGACACATTACTTGGAGGAATCTCTCAGTGTAATAGCTCATTGGAATCGGGAGGAGCAACACTACAGGATGGGATGGCTAGAAGTGACTTTCAGTGGCCAGGGAAGCCACAAGGAGAGATAAGGAGATTTTCAGAGGTAAAAAGGTTAATTAATTAATTAAAGTGATTTAATTAATTAATTAAATATTAATAAAATGAAAGTCACTTTGGAGGGACAAGGTGAGCCAAAAGTATAAAGGAAAGGCAAGGGCCTCTTCCCATGGATTGATGTATGTTTATCTTTTGATTTCTGGCTTCTAGCTAGTGAGCCCAACATTGGGGGTTTTGAGGGTTTTGACTTAACAAACCCTAGAGGACGATTCAGTGGTGAAAAATTCCACCTAGCTTATCCCAAGCCCAATCTCAGAGATGCAATGCGCTCCCACACCATTCAAGTTCCATATCTACTTAGTTGCAGGAGGATTTCACATCAGTTGCTTGTGCAGATAGAGAGAGGGCGTACCAGTTGGAGGTTTCCAGCAAGGGGGGTGCACCATTCATTGAGGAGGGATTCATCCTAGATGAGGAGAAGGGATTCCGGGAATTCCAGGTATTGGGTTTCCTTTGCAGGTGTCTTGGCATCATTCTTGGTAGTTTTTTGGAGTCTTTCAGTGGAGGATCGATTTGTATTGAGAGTGGGATGTTTTTCCCAAGAGGAGGGCGCACCATTATTTGGAGGGTAGCTAGATCTAAGGATCTAGCAGACATTTGAGGATTTGAGCACTTGGGTTCTCATTGAAATGTCTTGATCTATCATTGTGGAGAGTTTCAGAGCATTTGGAGGTCTCCTTCATCAGGTCTGGATTATCTAGGGCTTCAATCATCCAGTGGGGCGCACCATTTAGTGGAGGAGTTTAGATCTACAGCGGTTGAGAGGGATCTTGGAGATTCAGGCACCTGGGTTGTTCTTACCATCACCTGATCTACTGTTTGGCATCTTTATGGAGGTGATTGGACATCTTTGGCACCAAGGCCGAATTGTTGAGGAGCTTCAGTTATCCAACAGAGCGTGGCATCTTCCAGCAGTGAGGGGTTTGGCACTTGGCATTGGTCTTCATCTCTTATCTAGCCTTTGGAGGCTTATTTTGTATTGTTGGGAGCATTTTGTAGTAGCTCATACTTGTTATCTATTGTCTATCATCTTAGCCATCTGTTGAGCATTCCAGATCGACATCTCCATTGTAGCGGGTTCTTCTATTTTATGAATAAAGAAGATTTGAGATGTTTTGGCTTGTCTATCTTATTGCATATGGTTGAGGTATGTTCCATGGTTATCTCTTTCTGTTATTTGCTGCATACACACATATAAACACATCTAAACAAGTAGATCAACAAGGTGTTTGACGAAATACCTCACTCAGAAAAGTTTAAAAAGACATCAAAACAATGATGATCCTTGCATAATGGCTTGGGATCATTACAACGACAACTAGAACCAAACCATTGATTACGAACACATCCCCTTTCACTGTAGAAAGTGCCACGAGCACGGCCACCTCTTCAAGGACTGCCCTCTGAACGCTCCAAGCACCAAAGCTAGCGACAGCAAGCAAAAGGACGGCTTCACCAATGTCACAGGTAGGTGGAAACATCCACCAAGAAAATAGAACCAGAGTATGATTCCAAAGATCCCAACCAAAAATTCCTATGAAGCTTTGAATCAGCTGCCAAAAGAGGAGGAAATACAAAACCCCCACCAAGCAAAAATACAGGCAAAGGGTAAAAGCCCTAAGGAACCCAACCCGACCCAAGCAAAAGAAACAACCCAAGCAGCTCAAACAGGTACAGACGGAGACACCACCATGCAGATGGATGAAACGGATCTGGCGGACATAGATCTAGAAAAGCTGGAGGAAGCGCTTAACCAAAAAGACCTGCAACACATCTCGGTGGATCAACACCGCAAAGTCCATAAAGTGTTCACCAACTCCACAACAAGGTCGATGGCCAGACTGGGCATAAGTGTTGACCCAGGAACAAAACCCAAGCGAGCAACCAAGGAAAACAAAAGAAGGGGACGCAAAACAACCCATCAGCTTATCAAAGAAGCGGGAAACCTGATGATAAACTCAGGCCAGATACATAGATTATCGGAGGGATACCTCCATCCCCCCCCCGCCTTCCTCACGATGAAGACAATTACTTGGAATATCAGAGGGCTTAATGGTAGATCCAAGCAGAGGATCCTTCGAGATTGCATTAAAGCTGAAAACCCAGATGTCATACCCCTGGAAGAAACTAAATGTGCAGGTCAGGAAGCTGAAAATATCTTCCGACAAAGCTGGAGAGGTTGTGATTTCTTTCATCAAGATTCGGTGGGAGCTTCCAGAGGATTATCCATTCTTTGGAATCCACACACTGTCACTCTGCAACAACCCTTCTCCACGACAGGAACACTCATGGCTTACTTCACGGTAACAGGATCTACTAAGGAAGGAGCCATCACAAATGTCTATGGACCGCAGACCGCACAAGAAAAGGAAAGTTTCATACAAAAACTACAGCATGTCAAAACCCTACTGCACACGCCCAACTGGATCATGGGTGGCGACTTCAACATGATCCTGACGCTGGAAGAGAAAACTGGAGGAACCAAACGGCTAGAGCAAGATAGCGGTAAGTTCAAAACCCTAATAGAGCAATTAAACATGGTAGACATGGAAACCCTAAATGGAATCTTCACTTGGTCCAATCGAAGATCAGGACACCAGCATGTATCTTGCAGATTAGACCGCTTCTTGGTAGCCGAAGCCCTCCTTGAGGGCGATCCGGCAATGGAAGCAAATATAATGCCAAAATCAGGGTCAGACCACTAACCTATTGTCTTCTATTTGGACCTTGGCATTCCTCCCAGACCCAAACCCTTCCACTTTGAAAAGTTTTGGCTCTCCCACCCAGACTTCCACCAGCTGGCACATACCTGGTGGATCCAGGTTGAAGTGAAGCATGGCACTCACATGTACAAATTCCAGCAGCGTCTAAAGAACTTCAAGCAACAACTGAAGGGATGGAACAAATACACTTTTGGAAACATTTTCCAAAGACAGAAGGAAATCGAATGTAGGCTCGAAGACCTGCAAAGAACCTTCATCTCAGGAAGCAGAACTCCAGATCTAGTGAAGGAAGAAGAGCAACTCCAAGCAGAAATGGTAGAACGGAGAGAGCAAGAAGAAATCCTTTGGCGACAAAAATCCAAGGTTCAATGGCTCAAAGAGGGTGAGCGAAACACAAAATTCTTTCACAGAGCAATGATACACCGAAGGTACATCAACCACAATACTCAATTGGAGGACGCTCAAGGCATCCCTATAAGAGATCATGACCAAATAACGGAGGACTCAACTCATACTATAAAGATCTTCTTACGGAAACCAACACGAATAGGGAAGAAGCAATCCAAAAAATAACTAATCACATACCCTCGTTGGTTACCCTTGAGCTGAACAACGCACTCCTAAGGCCTATAACTCAGGCTGAAGTGGACCTAGCAGTAAAGGAAATGCCCTCAGGGAAAGCACCAGGCCCAGATGGCTTCACCACAAACTTCTTCCATCACTGTTGGGATATGATCAAGGAAGAGGTCTGGCGGGTGGTAGAAGAATCGAGAATGTCTGGCCAAGTACTCTCTGCACTTAATGCAACTTTCCCCACTCTCATACCCAAGGAGGAGCATGTCACTCATCCCAGGCAGTTCAGACGAATTTCTCTTTGCAATGTCATCTACAAAATAATCACAAAGGTCATTGCCACTTGTCTTAAGCCACCCCTACCTTTCATTATCTCCAAAGAGCAGGTTGGCTATGTGGAAGAGCGACAAATCATGGACAATGTCATTCTAGCGAATGAGGTGATCCACTCTTTGAAAATGAGCAAGACACCAGGTATGCTTATTAAACTCGATCTCTCAAAAGATTTTGATAGAGTAAGCTGGCAATATATGCGCTCCATGCTAGAATCCTTTGGTTTTGATAAAATCTGGGTCAATTGGGTTCTCAAGCTCACCTCCTTAGCCTTTTTCTCCATCTTAGTCAATGGGATACCATCCCAGCCCTTCCTGTCCACCAGGGGAATTAGACAGGGTGACCCTCTCTCTCCCTTCCTCTTTGTGCTCATGGCAAAAGGGCTAGGTTGCTATATCAAAGCAACAATTCTGGAAGGATCCCTCAAAGGATTGCCCCTTCATAACATCCATCTGACGCCTTCACACAACCAGTTTTTCGATGACACCCTACTAATGAACACCCCTACTGCACGAGAAGCCACCAAGCTAAACTCAATTCTCTCTGACTTCACGGAAGCCTCAGGCATGCTCTTAAACCTGGACAAATCCAAGCTTTACTTCTTCAATACGCCCGTCACAGTACATAACCATCGTTCAAGACTTCTAGGCATCTCTAAAAGATCCCTTCCATCCATTTACCTAGACATACCCCTCACAGGGGAGTCAACGTGTTCCATTTCATGGGATAGCCTGCTCTTGTCTATCTCCAACAGGTTGAATAACTGGACCTTTAGACCTCTTAATATTGCTGCCAGACTGGTGCTCCTCAAGTCAGTCCTAAAGGCACTTCCCACCTACCTCTTCACTGCTCTGGCAGCGCCTATTTCGGTAATTCGAGCAATCAGGAGCCTCCAAAGAAATTTCCTGTGGCACGACCACCAAGCTAATAAAAAATGGGCACTAGTCGGCTGGGATAAACTCTACAAACCCAAAACGTTTGGAGGACTGGGACTTCGTGATCCGAGAAAGCTCAATCAAGTCATGGGGGCCAAAATGTGGTGGAGATGGTTACAACATCCAACAGAACTCTGGGCACAAATTTGGAAACAAAAGTATGCCCTGAATACACATACCAACCAATTAATTAGATTCAACGACCATATCCAGGGATCCAATATCTGGAATACAGCTTCGCAAAATCGCCCTCTCATTCAGAAGCATGCTTTTTGGGAAGTCAGAAACGAAGAAAGTGCACTATCTTGGCAGGACTCGTGGCAACAACTACCCCCCCTCAGTGACTTGGAAGGTCTCAATCAACTCAAACAAAGTCTCCATCCGAATATCTTCAGGAAAGTTAGAGATTTCTGGAACCCAACCCATGGGAGCCAACCCTGGAGACAATGGAAAACAAAGAGAACATAATTACATCTCACGGATGATATTGATCTCCAAACCTGGCAAGAATGTGCAGCTCATCGGAAAATACCAATCAAAGAGGGACTGGACATCCTTCGATGGGGACACACTACTACAGGCATCTTCTCAGTCAATGAAGCATATTACTTGCAGGGAAACTACCAAAATCAAATCCCATAATTAATCTGGAGTAAAATCTGGAAAAGCATCCTATGGCCCAAAGTCTCCATTTTCCTTTGGCTCACAGCTCAAAATTGCATCCTCACGTGGGATAATCTCTTAAAAAGAGGCTTTATAGGCCCCTCCAGGTGTGCTATATGCCAACAGAGAGAGGAAACCATGGAACATCTCTTCAATAACTGCCACTACAGTCAACAGATTTGGGACTGGGGGGGCCAGGCCATGAAACACTCCAACAGAAACAGAAGTAGCATCAATGATACGATTGCGATCTGGGATGCGATCTCCTTCCATAACCCAATTCTCCAACGCATCTGGCAGCTGCTCTCGGGGTTCACCTGATGGGCAATCTGGAAAGAATGGAACAAGCAAATCTTCCACTCGAAAACTTCCCTTCCCGCTATCACGTGGGGGCGAGTTGAGAAGTTAACTTGAGAAACGATCAATAGCAAACCTTAGAACCATGAAGACCTTCATTGCGTTCCCGAGGAGGAAAACATTCTCAGAAGTTGGAATATGCAAATTCAAGTAGGCCCTCCAGTGAAGGCAAAAGGTAGTTGTTCAAATAGCCCCATGATTTGGACCCCCCCTCCATCAGGCTTCATCAAGATAAACTTCGATGGTGCTTCAAAGGGAAACCCAGGACCGACAGGATTTGGCTCAGTCCTTCGAAACCACGCCGGCGAGATCATCCATCTGGTGGCCGACTTCTTGGGTGAGAATACAAATAATGTTGCGGAGCTTCTAAGCCTTATCTGAGGTCTCCAAGTTGCTACCCACAATCATTACCATCAAGTCATAGTAAAGGGAGACTCTCAGATCATCATCCAACTCATCTCCAAAATCTTGCACGGAGAACATCCTCGAGGAATCTCTCCTAGCTGGAGACTTTCAGGTCTTCTGGAAAATTTTTGAGCTATAGTCCACCCCAATCTCACCATAATCCCTTCTCATGTGAAACGAGAAACAAACAAAGTAGCTGATCACCTAACGAATGCTGGAGTTGAGACCGGGTCAAAATTCATACATTGGCAAGCCAATTTCTCTGAGGAAACAAATATCTCAAGGCGTTGTAGAGACCTTGCGAGCAGAGATTCCTTATCCCCGGATGGGGTGACACGTAGGCCAGCTTCGCCACTCGGCTTAGCACTGAACCAAGGCTTAAATGTTGAAGGCTACTCCCCATCCCTTCAGAATTAAAGATGGTAGCATGCCATTACAACAGACTTACGGAGGTGCGACTTCTCCCTTGCGTGAAAGAGCCAACACTACACTCATTCATTATGACAGAGTTAAGGAGGAGCCATGTGCTACCATCCCACGAAAATATGAAAACGAGGAGGCCTGGACATAGCTGGTCCATTCTTGTTCTGCACATCCCTGCCGATGGTGAGCTCTGGTGTAATCTTGTCTATACATCGTCAAATCCAGGGGTGCCTTCTATTCACTCCTCCCCCGCAATGCCAAGGGAGCGAGGCAAGCCTCGCCGCGGTTCAGGTTGGCACACTCGAGCTGAGCATAGACAGAGAATGCAGCATCTTGAGCGCGCACTCTCGATGGCCAACTCTATCCTTCGGCAAAGAGCGAGAGTCGCCCATATGGCACTCCATGCCACGGTAATTGAGCCTGCAATGGAGAGGAGAGCTCATACAATCATGAAGCAAGAAGAAATTCCTGCAATTGAGCCTAAAATACAAGCTGGAAGCAGTCTGAAGGAAGAGCCTGACGAAGAGTTCCCAATCTGCTACGTAGAGAAAACACCGTGCCCGGATGATATTGCGACCACCTCGGAACCGCAAGCAACATAAATGAAAAGGAGGAAGCTTTGTGAGGACATCCCAACCTGCTATGTCGAGGAGGTGACCTACGAGGATGAGGACTCGAAAAGAGCCTGTGTGGTAATGATGCACCACACAGACATAGCCGCCATGGACAAGGACGAGGCTCGAGTTGAAGCGAGGGAAGAAACCTCAGGCGAGGTAGTAACCAACGATTTGCATGCTCCACTCCTTTGCGTAGCACATCTGGATCTCTTGTTCGAACTCCGAGGCCAAATGGTAGACCAGGAGCACATAGCCTGCCTCATGGGACATCGCTTGGACCTGTTCCTTGACGCTTACTCCAACGCTCCAGCAAAGCGAAAATGTCCAACGTGCGCATAGTCGTTCGCCATTCAGGCCAAGTCCGCGTGTCGGGAGGATAAGAGTGACAGATCATCGGGTATTTGAGCTTTTCTTGTTTAGTTTGGTTTTAAATCATGCTGTTGTTCAGAGCTAAGACAATATATTGCCATCTGTCCTGGTTTCCTCCGGGCAGGACAGATGACGAAACAGTATTATAGCCTATCTTCCTAGACATACTACACTTGCCCCAATATGTGCTGGTTTCCGGTAAAATGGCAGCATATTTGGTGGCACAGTAAAACTATATCTCTCTGTCTTTTTGTCTCTGTATTTTTGTCAATTTAATATAGCAGATAACACCCATTTTAAAAATAAAAAATAAAAAAATATCACAATCAACCTGTTTTTAACAAAATATCATTAACTAGCAAAGTACATGTATGAAAAACCTCTTTTAAAAAAAAAAAAATTAAATAAAAAAAAATAAATAAAAAATAAATAAATAAATCACAATCAACCTGTTTTTAACAAAATATCATTAACTAGCAAAGTACATGTATGAAAAACCTCTTTCACAAACGATTAAAATATATAATTTTAACAAAATATCACTAACTAGCAAAGTACATGTGAAAGACTTTTTTAACAAACCATTAAAATATATGATTTTAACAAAATATCACTAACTAGCAAAGTAGTACATGTATGAAAGACCTTTTTCGCAAACGATTAAAATATATGTACGAGATACATCTTTCATAATCAATTCAAGTTTTTAATATATCACTCTACCAAAGTACATATATGAAATACCTCTTTCACAAACTATTAAAATATATGTACAAGAGACATCTTTCATAATCAATTCAAGTTTTTAATATAGCACTCTACAGTACTAAAACAGGTAAACTTATACATATATTTATATATTTTATTTTACAAACTATTAAAATATATGTACGAGAGACATCTTTCATAATCAATTCAAGTTTTTAATATAGCACTCTACAGTACTAAAACAGGTAAACTTATACATATATCTATATATTTTATTTTAGCAAATCTTTTCAACAAAATATCAGGTAAACTCATACATGTATTTATATCACAAACATCTTTTCAACAAAATATCACAAACGAAGAAAGTAAATGTAGAAAATACATCTTTCACAAATGAATAAAATACATGTGCAACCGACATCATTTACAACCATTCAGGTTTTGAATATACCACCCTACCGTACTAGTACGAGAATTCTAACCACATCATTCACAAGGATGCAAAAAATATCAAATTTTTAATACATTTCGTTTGCCTTGTGAATCTAGGTAAAACTAAACTCAAAATCATTAGGGAATAATAATAATAAGTAGATGTACGACATATCTTTCACACTTGTTCAAAATATGTTATATGTTATGTTTTTAATTTTTACCATTAAAGTAAAATTATAAGTAGATGTACGACATATCTTTCACACTTGTTCAAAATATGTTATATGTTATGTTTTTAATTTGTACCATTAAAGTAAAATTATAAGTAGATGTACGACATATCTTTCACACTTGTTCAAAATATGTTATATGTTATGTTTTTTATTTGTATTATTAAAGTAAAATTATTAATATATATTTATTAGAGGGAATAATAATATTTACATAAGTTTTATATTATTAATATATATTTATTAGAGGGAATAATAATATTTAGATAAGTTTTATAGGTATATTTGTGATATCTACCCTATTTATTATTAAAATTGTATATATGTATATATATATATACAGTTTGAGTGGGCTTAATGATTAAGAACATGTGTTTCCTCTTAAGAGGTCACATGTTCAAATCCAAAGGGGGTAGGGTATGTATACCTGGGCGGAGGAGGTCCCTTGTCCCACAAACAAAGGGGTCTCATACACCAATTTGGTGTGCTAGCTTGGCCGTGACCTTAAAAATAAATTATTATTATTATTATATAATATAATGAATTAATATACCATATGTTATGGTATATAATATAATATATATAAATAATATTTATTTTTAAGATTGTATATGTGTTATAATATATAATATAATTAATATATGTGTTATAATATATAATTTAATATATATAAATAATATTTATTATTAAGATTGTATATGTGTTATAATATATAATATAATTAATATATGTTATAATATACAATATAATATACATGCATACATAGCAGAACAAGCCTATGAAGGTATCACATAAGCAAGGATACGGTTGGATCCTGTCACCTTTGTGACAAATGGCCGTTTGTCACCTTTTATATGCGGGATTTCACGGCAGATATTCCACACATATCCCCGACCATATATTGTAGGTAATGGAGGCCGTCTGAGGGAGTAGGTATATTGTAGGTAATGGAGGCCGTCTGAGGGAGTAGGTTGGAGTTGTGACTATTTATCCGGCATGCAGTGAATTCAAGAGCGTTGTTGAAAGAATTGGTTAACATTTTGAAAGAAAGAAATAGAAGTGCATCTTCCCTGTCATGTGGGAGATGCATCATTAAAATTTTGCCCGTTGGCCTGCAGAGTTTGAAGACAGCTATTAGTTCGAAGTACTCCCCAGATATTTATGGTAAACAAATTTCTTGGATGGCTACTTCTTGTCTGTTGTAATGGTTAGGAGAGCTTTTACATTTGTAGTTGATATTTCGTGTGTTTTGTTTGTGGCAGGACAGTCGCGGTCTTGTAGATTACGATTTCAGTGATGATGATGATAATGATTCATCAAGGGATTATTATTATTCTTCGGACAAAATGCAAATACAGTGCTCCTCTGCAGCAGCTCATCCTTCAGCGTCAGCGCGCATTACAGAAAACAAAGGAGAAATCATATATTGTAAAATTTCGACGGAGGAGGTGAATTAAGCATCTTCTTTTATTGTTTTTTTGGCCGAGTAAATATTTGCAAAAGGGGAGGATGAACAATGATGATGTTGAGAATAATAACTTTTGTACATTGTGCTGTACCCCGTTTAGTTGGAAAGAAAGTAAGAAGCATCTTCTTTTATTGTTTCTCTTTAAGCGAAGAAATGTTTGCAAAAGGGGAAGATGAATAACGATGATGCTGAGAACAATAACTTTTGCACATTGCACTGTACCCCGTTTAGTTGGAAAGAAACTAATAATATTTAAAAAGATTTCAAAGAAACATTTATCAGTAAAAAGCTGCCAAGAAATCGATAAGAAATTTTTCTCCTTCCGAAAACCGTTAACACCTTCAAGTGCACACCTTCATCAGGTCCCTACCACCTAACCTCTCCGGGTGAGGGTGTGTATTTGTTCACTCCCTGGAGGGTGTGGGCTGGGCAGGTGAAGGTTTGCATTTGACAAGTGTGTATTTCATTTTATAGCGTGAAGTTTTCAAAGACGTGTGTATTTCATTTTATAGCGTGAAGTTTTCAAAGACGTGTGTATTTCATTTTAGAGTGTGAAGTCTTCCAATACAGTAGCGATAGCTATATAGCTAGTTCTTGAAATAACTTATTCAGTTAGATTTCAGTTAGCTAGTTCTTGAAATAACTTATTCAAATAACTTATTGAAATAACTTATTCAAATAACTTATTCAGCTAGGGGAAAGTGGAGAAATTAGGGGAGCTTATCAAGTTGAACAAGAAAAAGGCATAAGTTGAACAGGAAAAAGGTTGAACTGCAGAAAAATAAATCAGTATATGAAAATGTCTGTCCCATAGGCTATTGTTATAGGCTATTGTTAACCTAGTAAACATTAAAATCATTTTTTTTTCTTTCTTTGTGTATGAATCTGTGTATCATCAATTCTCCTAAATTTCTTTGTGGATGAATCTGTGTATCATCCATTCTCCTAAATTTCACATTTTTAAAACTTTCTTACCCATTTTCACTGTTTCAATGAAAAATGTTAATGATCATAAAAAAATTCACCGTTAAATATGGGTAAATCACACCGTGACAAGCAATTTGCCCGTCAAATTCCACTGCTCACGGGGTGTGCATCTTTCCATCTCTGTCCCGGGGTGTGCATCTTTTCATCTCTGAGAGTGGGTAGTGGATGCGTAAGGGTGTGTATTTTAGAGGGCGGGGTGTGCATTTATGTACATCCTCGGATAAATCAGACAAGCAATTTGCCCGTTAAATTCCATCCCTGTCCCAGGGGTATGCATGCAATTTGCCCGTTAAATTCCATCCCTGTCCCAGGGGTATGCATCTTTTCATCTGTAAGGGTGTGTATTTTAGATCGCTGGGTGTGCATTTATGTACATTCTCACACATTCAAATGCACAACTTTCCCTCCGCAGCACCCACCCACTTAACCCTCCTGGTTCACTGGAGAGGTGGACACAGTGTTCAGCCGCCTTCCAGGGTTCCATTCTTGCTATGGTCTGCTCCATTAAAATGCCATGTTGAAAAGGATGAGGCTGGGTGCAATGCAAGTCCCTAGCAAATTTGGTTGGCATAGATACCCTGAAACCCAAGACCTGGCATCTAAACCGAAGGAAGTCTTGTGTGTTATGCAGTGCAGTTCCTGGGGCATGTTTCTGGAAGTGCTTCTCTCCCTCAAAAAACAGTTAGCGGCCTTTTTTGCGAAGAAACTGAAAATTTTATTTTGAAACATTCGACCATTCTATGTGGGAACTGTTCTTAACCGCTAGCGTATTTTGTGTATATGTGTTACTGACTTGTTAATATGGATGTAAATGCTGCTGTAATTAAACCAAAATTAATGTTGCTGTAAACTCCTGTTAGGAACACATGTTACTTCCAATATTTTCTTGTTGCATTTTGACCATATACGGCACATGCATTCTTTTAGGAAAATTCTGGTGATTTAATTCCAACAAGAGGAAAACAAACAGGACAGTACATCTCTCCATTTCTCTCGGAATACGCTAATCTCATTATGCAGTTTCCATTTTTCTGTTAATTCAAAGTGTTCTGGGCCTTAATTTGGTTTCTCTATTTATGCAAGCAGAAACCTTGGTTCGTATGTATGTCTGTAACCCATTGTTGAAAATAACGTTTCGGGAACATATCGCCAAGGGCCAGCAAAGAAACTTCTCAGAAATATCGGGGAAAATATCAGAAAGAATAAACTTAGACCTGAAGAATTCTAAAATTATCGGACAAATTGACAACCTGAAAAACTTGGGAGAAATCAGAAATATTGGGACAAATCGGAGTTTGCAACACTGTAAACTCTGGAAGTTTGAATCACCCGCCTACTTAGCTTAGAATTGCTTTCTCATCTCTTGAGTCACTAGGTGCAAGACCTATAGGAGGATATGGGGTATAAGAGATCCTTCTAAATACACAGAGAACAGATAGGTACAAAAGAACGCAGGGAAGAACATTGGCACTTATGATTAAAGTACTGTTTGGAGGAAGACCACAGGATTTCAAGTAACATTTTTCTTGAGATTGGAAAATAAAAAGTAACACTGGTAGCTATCCCATTCAATGTTTACTCATGCGACCTTCTAACTTCCTTAGAGAACTTTTGGAACCTATTATTCAAGCATCCCTCGATCAAATATTCATTTTAGTCGTTTTGACATTACTTGTTTGACATCTTCGTCTTACTGTTTGGCCAGATCTAAAACTACAATCCAACTTGCAGCATTTTTGTATTCAAAATGGCACTACTATTGCAAACTATAGATCATATAACTGAAAATGCTAGCAGAAAATATGATAGAAATAAAGCTCAAAATAACACAAGAGCCAAAAGCACAAAAAAATGGGGCATGTGCAGACGTAAGTCGATTGTGCTTGCAAATCTAAATGTATGGAGTAAAATCTCTCTAGTGATTTTAATTAGACAAGTGAAGTGAGAAAGTTAATCCAAGGCAAGGGGGAAACACTTGTTTATAAAAAAGGTAGAGAAGTCCTAACAAAACCCATGTTACCATTAAGGGGTAATTAGGGTTTTATTACACGGAAGTACCTTTCTATAGTTATTGAAATATAATACCATAAAGATCTAGGAGTAAAACATTATTACAAAATTATGAGCTTGTATATCAGATGGCTCATGTACTTAGAGTTTACTTGAATAATAAACGTGTTGTCTTTAGGTACACAAAATATTTCCCACGTATTTATTTTGTCTTTGCTAGAATTGTTAATACCAACATGTAATTATTTATGATGCTAAGTGTAGCTGAAATGCAGGTCAAAAGATGCTAAGTGTAGCTGAAATATCTATGCAATAAAGATGAGAGAGAACCTAGGAGAGGTGTTCCCTAGAAGTGTGTGCCATGTAACTACTTCAACCACCCATAAATAATAAAATACTCTTTAATGAAATGCACCCTAGGAGAATGTGCCAAGTGTGGTAAGACGTCAATAACAAAATATTATACCACAACCACATCATAATGATGTCCAACCAACCCAAGAGAGTGCTCCCTAGAGAAGCGAGTCAACCTCTCCAAGAAACAATAAAATAATGCATCACTTGAAAATTGTGCCCAAGAAGGGGGGTGATCCATAAGAAAGCGTCAACCAACTCCAATCAGCCACTCCAAGTGTGAAAAGGACGTCAATGAAGTAGGGTGCCCAAGCTATTAAACCTTAATCTAGATAAATTAGATTATTTTAACCATTGAACACTTAAATCAACCTCAAAATTTGTGCACAAAGGTTAATGCTGAAATAAAACAATAGTCCCCCTCCAAATAGTCACCAACTGATTAAATCATCTTGAACACGTGCCAATGACGGATGCACTAGAATAAAGTGTTGTACCATGTAAATAAATGATGTACTCCCTAGCAAAACCCCACCATGATAACAATAAAACATAAAGACCAACCTAAGGTGCACCACCCCAAAGGGATTATTACATCAAAAATCATCATCCAACCTTGGGAAAATGTTAGATCACCATCAAATCATATGTAGTACCTGCCCTCTTTCTAACACAAACTTAGGAAATAACATATCAATGAGGGTAGTAACATCATGAAACGCATTCCCCCCTAGGTGATATCTAGCAAATTGCTACATCATAAAGTTAAATCACCTAGGAAAATCACACAAAATCAACATGAATCATCTTACTATTGAAGATTTTCAGGTCCTATCAAGCTTGCCAATTGGGTCTGTCTTTGACCATTAGTTTCAACGGTTATGTAAATGTTTTGCTGCAGTTTTAGGACAACCAACAGTCCACGAAATTCTTGCTGATTTGTTACGGTTGTACTTGCAATTTTAGGGGCTCTAGCATGTAGTTTTAGTAACCAGAACTTAGCACATGCATACTAAAATAAATATAACACACCTAATGATATTTACAGCTGAAAATAAACAGATCTAAAAGACTAACACACATCATTTTGTACACAGGTATTTTTGGTCAACATGACCCTGGATAAAACCCCCCCGGGGAAAACCAGTTTGGGATATATGTCTATATATGAGGAAAAAAGATGGTGGAATACAGAAAATACAAAATATATATGAACCTGATACAATAGCAGCTTGATCCAAGCTGAAATACAAGTCCAAAAGAACCAGGTGCGCCCCCAATAAATGCTATAAAAGCCACTGAAACTGCTTCAGATGCAAGTTGTGAGCTCAAAATAGAAAACCCCTCCACAGGAATGAAGCTCTGCTAGATGGCCTCCCTCTGCAACTGATCTCACTGCAATCTGATGGGTAGAAGTCCTCCCCACTACTGATGCACCCTCCTCAACAAGTGCGCCCTCCACAGTAATGAACACTCCTTAGTAAATAAACCAAGCTAGAAGCTGAATTCCTCCCTCCATGAACGCATGTGCCCAAGCTCAAGCAACCTCATGCAACAAACCTCGTAGCAAAGCTCCCTCTCTTCCTCTCCAAGTGAGCAAATGAAGTTATGAGCTCTCCTTCACCCTTTGCACCCCTCTTGAACCTCCATAAGGAAACCTAAGAATCAATGGATAAGATCATCCCATCTCCCATCTAATCAAAGGTTGAGATCACTCAAAAATAATCTCACTCAATAACTCACTTTGGGTTAAATTCCCTAAGTTCACTTTATGTCTCTAATTCACCCACAAAGTGAATTAATAGTCATTTTAGGCATAAATGACAAAATTTCACTTTTGACTTAAAACTCCTAAGTCAAAGTGAAATTAGACACAAAGTACAAGGCAAAAAGTGTATAATACATCCCACATGTGTCTAGGAGAGAAAAAACACTGGGGAACACCTCCCAAGGTACAAAACTCAACACTCCCTCTTATCGAGGAAGGTGTTCCTCACCAAGCCCATCTTGTCTCTGAAGTAGACATGTTTGTCCCTTGGCAGGGCTTTGGTGAGTATATCTGTAACCTGGTCGTCTGTCAATACATACTACAATTGAACTGCCCCTCTCTGAACCCAATCACGAATGAAGTGGTACCTGATCTCAATATGCTTCGACCGGTCATGAAACACTGAATTCTCAGAGAGTTTTATGCAACTTTGATTATCACAGTGAATGACGGTTGATGGCATCTCCTGACCAAACAAACCAACCAGCATCCTACGAAGCCAAAAGAACCTCGCAACTGGCCTGACTGGCCGCCATATACTCTGCCTCGGTCAAACTCAAAGCAATTGACTTATGCTTCCAGTTGAGCCAGGAAACAAGTCCTGACCCCAAACCAAAGCAACACCCTGAGGTGCTTTTTTCTGTCAGCAGCACATCCTGCCCAGTCTGAGTCTGTGTAGCCAACCAAACTGACTCCATCTCCTTTGACATAGTCTAGGCCATAGTCAATTGTCCCAGCAATGTACCTCAAAACGTGTTTTTCCCCAACCATGTGAACACTCCTCGGCTCAACCATATACTGACTGAGAGTGTTCACGGCAAAACAAATATCTGGTCTAGTGTTAACCAGATACATGAGCGAACCGATTAACTGCCTGTAAACTATGGCATCTACCAACTGGCTATCTGAAGCACTAAGCTTCTTCCAGTTGGTAATCATAGGTGTAGACATAGGTCTGCAATCCTCCATCTGAAATCTACTTAAGATATCTGTTGCATACTTCCCCTGCCCGAGAAATATGTGACCCTCCTCCTGCCATACCTCCATACCCAGAAAGTAGTGCATCAATCCAATATCACTCATCTCAAACTCTAATGCAGGTACAAAGGAAAACTATGATCATGCACCATGGATCTCACTGCACCGGTAATGGCCTGGTTCTTCCTCTCAGCAACCCCGTTCTGTTGGGGGTTGTAGGGTACGGTCATCTGTCTTCTAATGCCATGCTGGGCACAAAAGTCTATGAACTGTCTGGAGGAATACTCACCCCCGTTATCCGACCACAAGACTTTGATCCTCTTTCCCGATTGGTTCTCCAAAAGAGCTCTGAACTCTTGGAACCGTGTGAAGACCTCACTCTTGGCCTTCAGGAAATAGATCCAAGTCTTCCTTGAGAAGTCATCAATGAATGTGAGATAGTACTCACAACCACTCAAAGACCTCCGATTCATGGGCCCACACAAATCCGTGTGTACTAAATCCAGTATCTCAGCTGACCTGGTGTCACTGCTGGGGAATGAGGCCTTGGTAAACTTACCAAGCGCACATCCTCTGCAAACATCTTGATGCTCTATACTGATCTGTGGCACTCCGGTCACAACCTCTCTCAGTCTTCCAAGAGCTCCATGATGTAGGTGGGCCATCCTACGATGCCATAACTCACAACTCTGTCTGCTGTTGTCGTTTCTCGCTACCAATGCATGAAGAGGCTGAAAAAACAATCTGAACAGTTTCCCATCCCTCACTCCAATCACTTGTCCTGAGGCAAGTGAAGACCCCCGAGGATGAATGAGTATCTCGGTGCCTTTGATTGTCACCTCAAGACCTCTATCTTGGAGGGTGGAAATTGAATCAAATTCTTCTTCAGCCCAGGGACATAGAGAACGTCCTTGAATGATATAGGTGGCATGCTATCTCTCCGAAAGGTAATTGTGCCAATCCCAACAACTCTGACCAATGTGTCATCTCCAAGAGCAATCTCAATCCTGACCTCGGTGTCTCTGAGATCAGTAAAGTGCTCTCGAACTCCAGTCATATGGCTCAAAGCCCCGTTGTCAATATACCAGATACTGGGTGCCGTCTCAACTGAAGTGTAGCATATGAGGAAAGCACACTCTCTTTGAAATTGTGTCTGAAAATCTGCCGCCTCTGATGTAGCTGCGGTACCGCCCTTCTTCTTCTTCCTGTTAGGGCACTGTCCAACATAGTGCTCGAACTTCTTACAAACAAAGCACTTCACTTTGCTCATATCTCTTCTCTGACCACTGCTCTGACCACTAGCTCTATGCTCCACTCCCTTGTGGTGGGGCCCCAAACTTGGGACCCTTCCGACCCGCACGATCGGCCTTCTTCTTTCCCTTTGTCCAAAGAGAAAGATCCTCATCACCCTGACCAGACTGCTGCTGCTATTGTTGCCGCTGTCTAGAAGCCTCGGCTACAAGCCTAATCTCCTCCTGGACGAAGTCATCCCACATCCTCTCCCATGTAGGCATGACCTCCCTGGCAACAATGCCACGTACAAATGGACCCCACGGTTTGGTGAAGCTATTCATAGCTTCCCTCACCAAAGAGTTAGGATCAACAACCTCTTCGATGGCTCCAAGCTCGTCTCTGATCTGAGTGTAGTGACCAAGGAATGAAGTTACCGACTCATCCTTGAGGATGCAAATGCCCCTGAGTCGGTCATGAAGAACCATCTTCCGGTTCTCATTGGATCTCTCATACAACTTACATAGATATGAACACATCTCGTATGCATAAGTCTTCCTCGTCAAATGGGGTATGATACAATCACGATCTGCATCACAGATGATCCTCTTTGCCTTGTTGTTCCTTTTCTTGAACTCTTCCACCAAGACGGGGGCAGTGATAGGAATGACTGGAACAACCACCTCTACTATGTCCCATAGCTCGAGGTCCTCTAAGACAAAGACCATCCTCTCCTTCCAAGGCGACCAATTGCTAGCCCCAGCTAGCCTGTCCTCAACTTGCATCTGAGATGCTGACATGTCTGCCAAACTGCACTCCCAACTGATGCTCAAACTACCAAGGAAAACACTGTCTCACTCCTGTCAACACAAGTGTGAAAAGAGACAAGCGTAATCTGACCTCACTCCTAACAAAATAGGTGTGAAAAGAGGTCAAGTCAAATCAACTTCACTCCTACTCCGTAGGTGTGAAAAGAGACCGACGACAAACTGCCAAAATTGCTCAACTGTCCTCTACAAAAATATGCCCACTAACAACCACTGAATGAGTCAATGGCTGTCCACAAAATTCTGCCAAGAAGATGTATATGACAGCCAACACATGTGCTGTCCAAACTGCTCAAAAGTTTAGCCACCTCAGCTCTGATACCATGAAGATTTTCAGGGCCTATCAAGCTTGCCAACTGGATCTGTCTTTGACCATAGATTGGCTCTAAGTTTCAACTGTTATGTAAATGTTTTGTTGTTGTTTTAGGACAGCCAACAGTCCAAGAACTTCTTGTTGATTTGTTACGGTTGAACTTGCAATTTTAGGTTCTCTAGCATGTAGTTTTAGCAACCAGAAGTTAGCACATGCATACTAAAATAAATACAACACACCTAATGATATTTACAGCTGAAAATAAGCAGATCTAAAAGACTAACACACATCATTTTGTACACAGGTATTTTTGGTCAACATGACCCTGGATAAACCCCCCCCCCTGGGGAAAACCAGTTTGGGATATATGTCTATATATGAGGAAAGCAGATGGTGGAATACAACAAATACAAAATATAGATGAACTTGATACAATAGTAACTTGATTCAAGCTGGAATACAAGTCCAAAAGAACCAGGTGTGCCCCCCCATAAATGCTCTCAAAACCACTGAAACTGCTCCAGATGCAAGCTGTGAGCTCAGAATAGAAAACCCCTCCATAGGAATGAAGCTCTGCTGGATGGCCTCCCTCTGCAACTGATCTCACTACAATTTGATGGGTAGAAGTCCTCCCCATTACTGATGCGGCCTCCTCAACAAGTGCGCCCTCCACAATAATGAACACTCCTCAGTAAATAAACCAAGCTAGAAGCTGAATGCCTCCCTCCATGAAAGCATGCGCCCAAGCTCAACAACCTCATGCAACAAACCTCATAGCAAAGCTCCCTCTCTTCCTCTCCAAGTGAGCAAATGAAGTTATGAGCTCTCCTTCACCCTTTGCACCCCTCTTGAACCTCCATAAGGAAACCTAAGAATCAATGGATGAGATCATCCCATCTCCCATCTGATCAAAGGTTGAGATCACTCAAAAATAATCTCACTCAATAACCCACTTTGGGTTAAATTTCCAAAGTTCACTTTATGTCTCTAATTCACCCACAAAGTGAATTAATAGTCATTTTAGGCATAAATGACCAAATTTCACTTTTGACTTAAAACTTCTTAGTCAAAGTGAAATTAGACACAAAGTACAAGGCACAAAGTGTATAGTACATCCCACATGTGTCTAGGAGAGTAGAAACACATGGGGAACACCTCCCAAGGTACAAAACTCAACAACCATAGCAACATCATAAGAAAAGGGGACATAAAGAAGTGTTAATGCATCCAATCATCAAGTATGTTTCAAATCACACATCCAACACATGAGGACCAATCTAGAACACACACTCCTAGTGACACCAACATCATACATCAACCCACCAAGTCACTAGGAAACATCAACAACAATGTCATCAAACATCTACCTCCTATTGTCATCATCATCTAACCCCTTGGGGTGCTAGAACCGTCATCCATATCCAAGATAAGCATATCAACCAAATCAATAATGAAGAATGGCATCCTAACTTACTAAAACTTGAACAAGTAGATTGGTATACATACATCATTTTCTATCTTAAGAATCTAACTTGTCCAAGGCATCTGGTAGGACACAAGAAAAGGGCTTTGAGGTTAAAATCTTCTAAGTATGTCCTTATTGGAGATGGATTAGGATGGAAAAATTCTGATGGAGTTATCCTTAGATGTGTGGATGATATTGAATCAAAGAAACTAATGGATAAATTCCATGGGGGGTTTTGTGGAGGACACTTTGCTGCTAAAACTACTACCCACAAAATCCTTAGAGCGGGATATAATTGGCCCACTGTATTTTCAGATGTACATCATCTTGTTCGGAAATGTGAGCCATGTCATCTTTCCACAAGAAAGCAGAAGTTAGCAGCACTCCTTTTACAACCAGTGGTGGTTGAAGCACCTTTTCAGTAGTGGGGTCTGGACTTCATCGGGAAGTTTAGCAATAATTCAAGTAATGGGTTCTCTTGGGTTCTCACAGCGACAGATTACTTTACAAAATGGGTTGAAGCCATTCCTACGAAGACAACAACTGAAAAGGTGGTGATGGATTTCCTTGAAGACATAATTATAACTAGATTTGGGGTCCTATCAAAGATAGTGACAGATAATGCCAAGGCCTTTTGTTCAGCCGCAATGTTAACGTTTTGTTTCAAGTATGGTATTATCTTATCACATGCATCAGATTATTATCCCCAAGGAAATGGTCAAGCAGAATCAAGTAACAAAAACTAAATGACCATTGTTAAGAAAATAGTCAGCGGAAATAAGAAGTCTTGGGATAGTAAAATCAAACATGGGTCGACAGAATAACAAAGAAAGCAACTACTAGAAAGAGTTCGTTTGAGCTAGTATATGGGTTGGAGGCTAGGTTGCCAGTGCACCTTAGGCTTCCTACTTATGGATTAGTTGAGGACACTTTTGCAGAGAAGGATGCAGTTCAGAATAGGGTCAATTAGATTATTGAGTTAGATGAAATCAAAAGAAAGGCTTATGATCAGAATTGCAGAAATCAGAAAAAGGTTAAGAAAGCTTTTGACAGGTCAGCTAGACACATAGACTTCATTGTGGGTGATACAGTTTTACTATGGGATAAAGACAGAGAGAAACCTGGAAAGCAGGGCAAGTTTGACAGTAAAAGGCTAGGGCCATATTTGATCAGGGAAGTAGCAGGGCCGAATTCTTTTCATCTCAGCCATTTGGATGGTGAGGCCATCAACATTCCGAGGAATGGGCAACAACTCAAGCTCTTTTACAGATGATGGGGCAACGTGGTGTCTGAATGGACACCCTCTGTAACGTATCTCCAACCTTTCTCCTTGTATTTCAATTTTGTATTATTTCATTCATTATGTAAATATGTACTTAGAAATTTTTTTTGTACTATAGATTTCATTTGTTGTAAAATTATGATGTTGTACTTTAGTTATTTCATTTTGTAAATGTTGTATATAGCATTCATTAATTTAATCATGTATAAATGTATTCTAATGTTGGTTATTGGTGTGCACTCCGGTGAGCACTCTATTTTGTAGGTGCTAGATTCTCGTATGCTCTCTGTCCCAAGTGAGAAGATCGAACACACGGCCCCATGTGGAGCCAGATGTTGATCGCCTCTCCAACACCGGTGGTCAACTCATGTGCCATGAAGAGATGCATCATCAGATGCCATGTTGTCGAAGACTTTTGGTCCTGTTATCGCACGGTTTGTAGGAAAGGTCCAAAGGGCTTGAGTCAGGGCTTGAAACCGGCGTAACAGGAGCTTCCCCACCCACTGTCACCTCGATGGGGAACTCTTTCTATTTAGGAGGGCAAGTCCAAGGGAGACGTCCCTAAGGCAATCTGGTTAAAGAAAGGNTAAAGGGTAAAGGCCAAGTCAAGGAAACCCCTTTCACAGATTGCTGCCCAAGAAGAGATAGTCAGGAAGATAAGACCACTGACGATGCACCTGTTTGCGAGACAAAACAAAGAAAACTAGAATGTGCTTGCAGTGGGTTAGTACTCCATGAAATCAATGACTATCTTTATCAATGCATATATGAGCAATTAATCAATGCTATTATTGACGAAGTCAATGATGGCTAGTCAAATGGTTTATATCACTTCATCAACAAATGCATAAGATAAGTGCATTCAACGTTCAATATTAAAATCCTTGTATCATTTAATAATGCATTAGATATGTCAAATCAGCTCACATATATCAAGTTGCTGTGTCATATGTATTGTTGCTACAATGAAGATGACGTCAAGCTTTATCAATGAGTCAAATTAGATGGAAAAGAGCACAACGTTTTACCAAATAACTTCACAAATGTAACCAATAGCTCACAACCAATCTAAGGAAGGTGATAAAGT
>ML792609.1:670803-681311 GCA_009831015.1 Picea engelmannii
GGTTGGGGTTAGGTTTTGGGTTAGGGAGGTGAGTCTCCAACAAAGGGGGCGCTAGCTAAGTGAGGGCGTGAGCTTAGGGGGAGGTTAAGTTAGGTCTAGAGTTAGGTTTTTAGCATTAGTTAGGGTTTTGGAAGGCTAGGGGGTGGCGCACCTCATGTGAGAGGGGCCCACTCCAAGTTTCAAGGCATAATTCAAGGAGTTGGTTAGTGGTGGGTCGTTTTTCCCCTTAGGGCAAGGTTTATAAGGGTGATGGGGTGAGTAAATAGGTTGAATTAAGTTGGGAAAAGGTTAGGATGGGTTTGGGTAGGTTAGGAGGGTCTAACTTGCTCATTGCCACCTTAACATCCACTCACTAACTCAAAATTACAATGATTTTTGACATTGGACTAATGTCACCTTAGCAATTAAAATTGTTGTTTTGACTAAGACTAACTCTGAGTGGACTAAGACATAGTAAACTTAGTCCGACTGAGCTGAAACTTGGTCTATGGGTGTAGGGGATGCTACTCCATTTGTTTTGAGCACAAATACCCCTATCAAAAGCCCAAAGATCTAGTTTTTACAACATTACTCAAAAAATAATTAATTAATTAAATTATTAAACTTTAATTAATTAAAAAAAAACCTATCTAGACTTGACGAAATTCTGCGAAACTTTCTACACTGTCTGGCATGGTCATTTACAACATTCCTAAACAAAGGCTACCAAAAAATGAGACCATTAGAGCGCCTTTCCCTACTTTGGAGGAAATTATTGCATGTGAGGAGGGAAAAACTCAAGGGAAGTCGGTCATGCCCTAAAGCTCGGTCGACAACCTGAGGATAAAAAACCCTCGGTGAAAGGAACTCCCCTAATGGAAACACCCAAGGTGCCTGACCTAACTATGATCCATGCAGACTTGTTACAATATCAACCCACGCAGGGGTGTGGAAATTTCGTTTACAAAATTTTGTGCTGGGGCATCAGATACCCAAGTAGAACCAAAACTGTCTTCCTCAAATGTGCATCTGGTGATGCATCTTCATGGCACATGAGTTGACCACCGTTGCTAAATGGACGTTCAACAAAAGGTTTACAACTAGGGTTTGCTTATGCTTCTCTTCATGATATGTAAGTGAATTTTCTTGCAAAACTTCTTAATTGAATGGTTGTAGGTGTAATTTCTTGCATTTGCTTATTAAATTGTTGATTTAAAACCCTAGGTAACAAGCACACAAGTAGGTCATTGTTACATGTCCCCTTAGAGAGAGATTTTTCAGCCATTGAAGAAGAAGGATTGAGCCTAGCCTTTTCTACACTCATCTTTCTTCTTCCCTTTAAGCTAGCGTTGAAGTTTATAGGTTGAAAGAGGGTGACGCCCTAGGCCTAGGTTATCTACACCTAGGGCCTTCATCTTCTAGGGTTTGAAAGCCTTGTCCTTACAACACTTTCTCCCTTAGACTTATTCTTTATGTTAGTCGTTTTTCCAAGTTGACCTAAAGGAGGAGGAAAGAGCACGAGGCCTTGCTTAAGCAACACCGAAGTGAACCTCTTTCCCCTAGGGTTTTGATTCTAGGGCCCTGCCTTTGCAGCACCATAGAACCCTACCTTCTAGTCTTTAAGTCATCATCCTTTCAAAACCTTGTGCCCTCTTCTTATTTGACTCCATATACCCTAAGGCACTGATATCTAACCTCCAACGTTGAAGTCTTAGTGTACAAAACCATTCTCAAAACCTTAAATTTTGAAACCCTAACTAACAAACTAACCTAATTAGGGCTGACATCACAGTTGGATATCTCATCTTGACGCAGCAAAAGTTGAATATAAGCAATTAAATGATGATTTGAAGCATTTATTGAGAAAATTGTTGATTGGATATATTGTTGGCTTAGTCATCTCCATAGATATTGATGAATTGATTCTTTTTCGTGGTTAATTAATAAAACGTTGACTTCATTTTATATCTATCGCAGTACATTGCTTATTGAATAATATCAGATAGTCATTGAAGTACTAACGCTTTGAGTTATAGCTTGCATATATATATTGTGTTGCTATTGTCTTGTTTCGGGCAGTTGTTTTCAATTGGGCATACACTTCATTATTGGTTGTTTAGCTGGGCTATCTAACTTAGGTGGTAACCTGTGAGGAGGAAACTTTAACCTTGCTTTATATCTTAGCCTCTTCAAAGCCCTAGGTTGCCGAGGACGTCTCCCCTGGGCTAACCTCCCTAAACAGAAAGAACCTCCCCATTGAGGTGATATTGGGTGGGGAAGGTTCTTGTTATGCCAGTTTGATCTCTGTCCTTTAGCCTATGACCTAAACTACAAATTGAGCGATAACAGGCCTAGGGGAGACGTCCCCGGTGAGCTGGGGTTTTGAGAAGGCAAAGGTTTAAAGCTAAGGATAAGTTTACCCCATCACAAGTCACCATCGATCAGAAAGTCCGGCTAATCAACCAATACGAGTAAAGATAACCGGAAATAGTAACCAAAAGTGTACTTGCCTGAGACCAAGCAACAAGGAAACTATACATGCGCAAGGTCACTTGCTTGGTTAGTACTTCCTATAATCGAGGAATTCTGATATAAAGCAATTGATAAGCAATATTGATGAAGCAAGTCAACGATGTACAATAGCAATCATTATAATATATATCACCTCACAATTAATGCTAATGAGCAATGACAATCAATATAATAATATCAATTCTAGAATCAACACTTTAGCCAATCTTTCAATTGCTTTAAAGACACAATAAATGTTGCATGGATATGTTTATAGCACAAAATAGATGACGGTAGCAATAGGGTTAGTAAATATTAGTCTAAGCTAGGGTTAGAAGGATTAGTAGTTGTTCAAAGTATTTGGATGTGTATGATCAAGGTACTCAACACAGGAAGTCTTAGATGAGTGCGTTACTAGGGAAAATGGAGTCAAAAGAGATGCAAATGTTGAAGGGTTGAAATGATAGTGATGGGGCTAGAGACAAGAGGGTTAGATGTTGAAGTGTTGCTAAGGCAAGGCCTCAACATTGAAACCCTAGGGGAGAAAGGCTCACTAAGGTGTAGAAACCCTAGTCCTTAGTGCTTTCTCCTCCTTCTTAGTTCAAAAGGGTAAATTAAAATGACTATCTTGAGTAGTAAATGCTAGGGCTAAAGACAAGAGAGTTAAATGATGAAGTGTTGCTAAGGCAAGGCTTCATCAATAAAACCCTAGGGAAAACGGCTCATTAAGGTGTAGAAACCCTAGGCCTTAATGCGTTTTCCTCCTCCTTTAGCTCAATGACAATATAAAATGACTAGGCTAGAAGAGTAGAGATAGAGTGTTGCTATGGCAAGGCTCTGTCTAACTTCAACGAATCAACATGGCTCTTAACTTAGTAGGGACATGAAACAAGGACACCAACATGTGCTTGTCATCTAGGGTTTAATCCAACAAATTTAATAACAAAATGCAAGTAAACAATACCATAACCATTCAATAAAGAAGTGTTGCAGAAATTCACTTACATTTAACCAAGAATTCATATAGCCAAACCCTAGTTGTAAAACCTTCCACCAAGAAATGCCAAAAATATCCAAGAAAAGCCTCCTTCAACAAGTGCACATCAATTTTCAGCAAAAACCCTAGAACAAGGCGCAAATTTCAGACCTCACCAAGTGGTGAGTGAAAGATGATGTCTAAAAAGAGAGTTTTTCTCTCTTACTTATACAGTACAAATGACCTTAATTAAATTTTAGGTCATCAAAAGGTCGACAAGGCCAAATAATATTGTTTTACATTAAATGTCATAAATTAAACCCTAATCAAGCAAAAGTAAGACGTCGTGCCCTTTTTAGGGTGACATTATCCCTTTTTAGGGCAGCATAGGCCTCTTGGAGAAAAACGTTAGCCCTCCTTGAGCTTTTCCAAGATGCCACACGTGCCATACTGCCATAACTGTCTCCCCAAAACGTCCACAATGCTTGATGACGTCATGGGCATGCTAGGTGATGTCATGGGCCTTCCAAGGCCAATGTTCTAGTGGAGAGGGCACAACCCCCCTAGGTAAGGCTCTGCCAGGGTGCCTCTATGGAACGTCCTCCTCTTCTCCGATGCAAACCCCTCTGTCTTGTCTCTGCCCCCTGTTGGGGTCTCAACATCCATCTGGTGGGCTCTTCATCCCCATGGAGGTTCGAACTAATCATCCCCCCATGTGTACCTGTCCGTCGAGTATGATCCTGCACATCAACAGATACGCCCTCAATGGGCTCATAAGTCATAGGGATCATAGCAATCTCAATCACATCCAATCATCAATTTTATTAAACATGTGCATAAAACCCCTTTTACCTAGTCAAGTGCTCAAAGACATTATACAAATCTGCAAGGCAAGTTTGGATGAAGTGACAGGGCGTCCTATTGGGCTAGTTTCCATTGGAAAAGGGATGTTTCCGGAAGATATCAAATCCAAGTCATGTTAATGGATGAGGTGGATAAGGGATGTCCTAACAAGGGGTGCAGTGATAGCAGGGAAATGCAAGGCTTACTTGTGGGTGCCTTTGTAGAAGGCGAGTTGCACCTGTCCTGGATGCAAATGTTTCCAAGCCCATTCATGCCTTTTATTCTTATTTCTTTATTGCTTTTTCTTTCAAGAAGCTACTCAGGGGGCACTGCCCTGGCGTGGTAACCGATGGTGGCAATGTTACCCACAAGCACTTTCACGGAAATGAGAAGGCTGGCTCGTGATGAGGCCCCTTTTCTCTTGGCCATGCAACCAAGAGCCACTACCCTGGCGTGGTAACCAACTGCTAGTAGTGTCATATCGCTAGGTTCCCATGGACCTAATAGGCTGGCTCGTGATGAGATCCCCCATCCTCTGACTAGGTCTTTTATCTCTTGCCAGCTTGCTTTTACCTTCTGGGCCTTTAGCCCCTTCTTCCCATAAGTCAAGGTGCAACCCTTAAATGATTGGCCAACCCAATGCTTGGACCAATGTAATGGGATGGATGAGTGAGAAGTAAGATGGAAAGTGATAAGTATGACGGGAGTGGATGATGAATTTTCATGGATCCCCCCAGTGGCAACTCAAAACCTATGGGCACAAGCTTACTAGGGCATCTTGTCATTCCTCCTAGACATGGTCAAGTGGGTAAGTATAAGATCTAAGCACCCGTTAGAAACAAAAAGAACTAAATGCACATATTCAAAGGTTTTGAGGATCAAAGTGACACATACTGTGATAGCCGGACTCATTACCTCATGGAGCAAGATCCATCTTTGCTACAGGACCAAGCCGAGGTGATGGATGTTTTTGTTGCTGACAAAGTGGAGGTGCTGAAAGGAAGAAAAGATGGGCCCTCTAGGGCCATACTTAAGTCGATCTGGCTCTCGATACTCCATGTTTGGGACCTGTGGGCCTCGAGACATAATCTCCTTAGTTATCCCTAAAGTGGGGGATAACATCTGGCTCCAACTCGGGGACGTGCTTATCGTAGAGCGCATGAGAACCTCAACATCTCTGGCTTAACCTGTAACCTGCTTGATCTCAATAGCAACTATCAATAATCATTTGGGGTGGTGATATCACCCCCAACTCATATATATAAAACTGAAAGTAAACATATGTACAAGTGTGAAAGCAAACTACTCTAGCATGAAATGCAAATGGTATATACAATGAATGCAAATTCCTACTTACCTGTTGGCTGGATGTTATTTGTAGTCAAATGACCAGTGAAACCAATCCAGCAATGTCCCACAATACATGCCTTTGTGCTTCATCATAAACCAAAATAGTTATAAGTTAAGCACAAAAATAACATGTGTTAGAGAATATATAATATTGCCGGAAATTATAAAGGCGGGTGGGCGGGATAAAATCATGCCAATTCAATCTCTGAGGAAAAGGCTCAATCCACTTTAGGAAGGGATTGTGAAAAGTCAAAGGTTCAGAACACTGACTCAAAAGGTCTGCAAGTGGCTACCTAGGATGTTTTCATAATCTGAATCCTAGGAAGGGATTGACAAGGATCTAGTAGACGACTGACAAACTCTCAAGGGAAAGTTGAAAAACTGAGATGATAGACTTAAACTTGTAGTATTCAACCAACCCTTGGACTCTAGGGTTTATCCCAGAGGAAACTGAATATCAAAAACATACTTCCCAACTACACCTCTAGAAACACAACAAAGTAAAGAAATCAAAGGTGGCTGGGGAGAGTTGTCACAAGGATCCTTCTTCAAGCAGACAATGTCCTTACTCCTATCAAGACCTGAGCACAATGGTGGTCTACAATTTTCTTCATGGAATAAATCCAAGTGCTCAGAGGAGTATTCATCAAAAACCTCAAGGTATGACTGAAAAGTATCAAGGCAATACGGGACTAGGTCAACCTTGGGTGTTTGGAAAGTGTTGGTAATATCATCTCCTTCTTGCCACTGGTCAAGAGTAACCTACTGTGATAATTGTAAAGGAAACACTTGGAAATGACTCTCAATGTCATAAATGGGATCCATATCATAACCAACTACATCCCACCTACGTCTCCCAACATGTATGAACTCATCAATGTTATCAACCATGTCACTATCTGTATCATAACATGCAGGATTTGAAGCATTCAAGGACTCATTTATCTCCTCCTTATCTCTCCCATCATAAAGTAGAGCATCATCAAAATCTTGGGGAGGAGGGTAACTTACTGTTTCTTCTTGTGCAGGAGCGTTGAGGACTTGGGTGTCTTCAACATGCATCATTGTTTCATCCTCATGAACTGCCCCTTCATCTTCCATTGTATAGCAAGGAAGATCCACTTCTTTCGGGGATTCTATTCTTCCTTCACTTTCTGAATCATGGAACAAGGTATCATCAAAGTCTTGAAAAGGAAAGCAACTAACCTCATCGTCTCGTTGTTGTGCAGGGGGGAAAAGGTTCGTGGATGGATTTGTCAGAGGGAGGAGCACAGGTTGATACTTCATCATTTTGCTTAGGTTCCAGCTCCTCAACCATGTCTTCATTCTATTGGTTGATAACTTGTTCCCTTCTTTCTTGTGAATTTTTAGTAAAGATCTCAAGGGAAATTAATCTCTCCAAACTAAAGGCATCTGGGGTAAAGGGATGTCCTTTCCTGAACAAGGAGATATTTGCCTCAATTTTTACAGCCATGTTATAAGCTTCTTTGAGTGTTTTTGGACCCTTTTTATTGAGGAGGAAACTCAAATGCCCCAGAAGTGCATTGGTAAAGAGATACACGAGGTACTTGTCTTCGGGACAATGGCTTCTAGGAATCTGGTATTGCAACATTTGAAACCTAACCTCGAAATCCTTGACAATCTCATCCTCAGTTTGTCTTATGTATTCGAGTCCTTTAAGTAATATTTGGATATCTTCCAATTTCATACCCCAACTCATGAGAAAGGTTTCTTCTAACTGGTCCATAGATATGATGCTGGCGGCTGGAAGATTATCATACCATCTCCTAGCATTTCTATGCAGAGTGGCAGAGAAAAGTTTCATTACCAAGTCTTCAACATCATCATTGATAGGGTGGAGTTGAAAGAAAGCCCAAAAATTACTCATGTGATAGTCGGTTCTTTCTCCATCACTACCAGTGAATCTAGGGAGCCACTTTTCGTACTTCGGCGCCATTTTTTTGGGGTATCCTGGGATTTTACTCATGTCTATAGGTTTGAAGTTTCCTGGGTCCCACTAAGAAGTCATAGTTGGCTTCGTCATCGATGGAGTCGCCATATAATTTTCTTGAAATTATCAAAGAAATAAGGGAATCACCCTTAGTGGAGTCGCCAGGTAAGCTTGTAAGAGAAAGGCTCTTGAGGAAAGGCTTATCGAAAAAGTGTCGTCTTGAGGAGAATTGACTCAGTGTTACCCGACAACGGTGCCAAAATGTTATCGCACAGTTTGTAGTTACGGTAAAATATGGCTGGAAGGAAGGCAAACTGGCAAAACTGAGACTATCCCACCACCGTCACCTCAATGGGATAGCTCTTTCTGTTTAGGGTGGTAGGCCCAGGGGAGACATCCTCGGTGACTTGGGGTTTTGAGAAGGCAAAGGTTTAAAGCTAAGGATAAGTTTCCCCCCTCACAAGTCACCACTGATCAGAAAGTTTGGCTAATCAGCCAATAAGAGTAAAGATAACTGAAAATAGTAACCAAAAGTGTACCTGCCTGAGACAAAGCAACAAGGAAACTATACATGCGCAAGGTCACTTGCTTGGTTAGTTCTTCATATAATCAAGGACTTCTGATATAAAGCAATTGATAAGCAATATTGATGAAGCAAGTCAACGATGTACAATAGCAATGATTATAATATATATCACTTCACAATTAATGCTAATGAGCAATGGCAATCAATATAACAACATCAATACTAGAATCGACACTTTAGCCAATCTTTCAATTGCTTTAAAGACACAATAAATGATGCATGGATATGTTTATAGCACAAAATAGATGACGACAACAATAGGGTTAGTAAATATTAGTCTAAGCTAGGGTTAGAAGGATTAGTAGTTGTTCAAAGTATTTGGATGTGTATGATCAAGGTACTCAACAAAGGAAGTCTTAGATGAGTGCGTTACTAGGAAAAATGAAGTCAAAAGAGTTGCAAATGTTGAAGGGCCAAAATGATAGTGATAGGGCTAGAGACAAGAGGGTTAGATGTTGAAGTGTTGCTAAGGCAAGGCCTCAACATTGAAACCCTAGGGGAGAAAGGCTCACTAAGGTGTAGAAACCCTAGGCCTTAGTTCTTTCTCCTCCTTCTTAGCTCAAAAGGGTAAATTAAAACGACTATCTTGAGTAGTAAATGCTAGGGCTAAAGACAAGAGAGTTAAATGATGAAGTGTTGCTAAGCCAAGGCTTCATCAATAAAACCCTAGGGGAAAACGACTCATTAAAGTGTAGAAACCCTAGGCCTTAATGCGTTTTCCTCCTTCTTTAGCTCAATGACAATATAAAACGGCTAGGCTAGAAGAGTAGAGATAGAGTGTTGCTATGGCAAGGCTCTATCTAACTTCAGCAAATCAAATTGGCTCTTAACTCAGTAGGGACATGAGACAAGGACACCAACATGTGCTTGTCACCTCAGGTTTAATTCAACAAATTTAATAACAAAATGCAAGTAAACAATACCATAATCATTCAATAAAGAAGTGTTGCAGAAATTCACTTACATTTAACCAAGAATTCATATAGCCCAACCCTAGTTGTAAAACCTTCCACCAAGAAATGCCAAAAATATCCAAGAAAAGCCTCCTTTAACAAGTGCGCATCAATTTTCAACAAAAACCCTAGAAGAGGGTGCAAATTTCATACCTCACCAAGTGGTGAGTGAAAGATGATGTCCAAAAAGAGAGTTTTGCTCTCTTATTTATACAGTACAAATGACCTTAATTAAATTTTAGGTCATCAAAAGGTTGACAAGGCCAAAATACCAAATAATATTGTTTCACATTAAATGTCATAAATTAAACCCTAATCAAGAAAACGTAAGACTTCATGCCCTTTCTAGGTTGATGTTAGCCCTTTTTAGGGCAAGATAGGCTTCCTGGAGAAAAACGTTAGCCCTCCTTAGGCTTCTCCAAGCTGCCACACATGCCATACTGCCATAATTGTCTCCCCAAAACATCCACAATGCTGGATGACGTCATGAGCATGCTGGGTGATGTCATGGGCCTTCCAAGGCCAACGTTCCAGTGGAGAGGGCACAACCCCCCTAGGTAAGGCTCTACCAGGGTGCCTCTATGGAACGTCCTCTTCTCTGGTGCAAACCCCTCTGTCCTGTCTCTACCCCCTGTTGGGGTTTCAACTTTCAACATCCATCTGGTGGGCTCTTCAGCCCCATGGAGGTCCGAACTAATCATCTCCCCATGTGTACCTGTCCAATATGGTACCTGTCCGTCGGATATGATCCTGCACATCAACAGATACGCCCTCCATGGGCTCATAAGTCACAGGGATCGTAGAAATGTCAATGACATCCAATCATCAATTTTATTAAACATGTGCATAAAACCCCTTTTACCCAGTCAAGTGCTCAAAGACATTATACAAATCTGCAAGGCAAGTTTGGATGAAGTGACAGGGCGTCCTATTGGGCTAGTGTCCACTGGAAAAGGGATGTTTCCGGAAGAGATCAAATCCAAGTCATGTTAATGGGTGAGGTGGATAAGGGATGTCCTGACAAGGGGTGCAGTGATAGCAAGGAAATGCAAGGCTTACCTGTGGGTGCCTTTGTAGAAGGCGAGTTCACCTGTCCTGGATGCAAGTGTTTCTAAGCCCATTCATGCCTTTTATTCTTATTTATTTATTGCTTTTTCTTTCAAGAAGCTACTCAGGGGACACTGCCCTGGCGTGGTGACCAGTGGTGGCAATGTTACCTGTTATCCCCGATATCTAGGGATAACTAGGAGATCATGTCTCGAGGCCCACATGGTCCTAGACATGGAGTACGAGAGCAAATTGACTTGAGCATGGCCCTTGAGGGCCCATCTTTTCTTCTTCTCAGCCAGACTTGTCCTG
>ML792610.1:0-18185 GCA_009831015.1 Picea engelmannii
TTGACTTAGGAGATTTAAGTCAAAAGTGAAATATGTCACTTAAGCATTAAAGTGACAATTAATTCACAATGTGGGTGAATTAATAGACATAAAGCAACTAAGGAAAGTGGGTTTCCTTACTGATATTTTTGGATGAGATATCATGCATTGATTAGACTTGGCTAGATTGGATCTAGGCCATTGATCTATTAGGGATTGGCCAAAGGAGGCTAAAGTGAGGGTATAGTGCATTTTGAGATTCATTCTTCACTTGTGAGTTTTGGAGAGGAGGAGGAGAAGCAAGGGCACATTTCTTGAGGAGTTAGGGGCACACTTGCATGAGGGTTTTTCCATTGAGTGAGTGAGGGCGCCATAGCTTGGAGGAGGAGCTTCCATGGAGGAGGAGGCTCATACTTGAGTGTGGGCGCATTCATTTGTTGAGGGCGCACTTGAAGAAGCATTGACACATTTTCTTGAGGAGAGGCGCACCCATTTGATGAGGGAGTTGTGTGAGGGTGTGATCTATTGTTGAGAGGGATCCTTAGTGAGGAGACTAAGGGCGCATGCATTGGGAGATCATTTTCTAGAGGAGAGGGCGCACTAAAGAGGAGGTGCGCACCACATCTTGGAGGAGGGCGCACTTTGAGAGAGAAGGCGCAAGCTTTAAGGGAAATGGCAAGGGTGTTTCAACATTCAAGTGGGTAAAGAATCAAAGTATCTTAGAGGTAAAGACAATCTCAAAGCAAAGGATTAGGATAAAGACAAAGGCAAGCAAGAGGAAGAAGGTTCACCAAGGCAAGGGGCACCTTACTTCACAAGGCTTGTGGGAAAGTCTTCAAGGAACTCCAAGGCACCAGAGAGTGGTTGCTATTGTACCAGGTTCACTTGTTTATGTTTCCTGTGTTGTACATTTTTCTTTGAGGCTTTCTATATATATATGCTCCAAACTGGTTTTCCCCATGGGGAGTTTTTTCCAGGGTCATGTTGACCAAAAATCTATGTGTCAAATTTATGCATGCTTAGAAGTGTAGATCAACATTTTAAAGTTAAAATATCTAGAGGTAGTGTTCTGTGTTTTAAGTTATATTGCATGTGCTAACATTGAGTAAAGAAAACACTTGCAAGGGCACCTTAAAGGAGCACTTAACCATCAAAACATTGAGTAGAAAGTTGGATGACTATTTGTTGTCCTAAAACAGCAAAAGAAGACAACCATACAGTTGAAAATTAGAGCCATACTAAGGTCAAGGAAAGACCTTAGGTGGCAGCTTCATAGGACCTCAGAAAGGGAGGCTTCCATGGTAACTTCAAGGGATCAAATAGTAATATTAGTCAAGCCTACAACGCCCTATCTTGGTCACCTTTGTGGGTTAGTGTTATGACCCAAGGGGGGCATATATATGGCTAAATGTATATGATATGACCCCAAGGGGGGGCATATATGGGCCTAAAGGTACATGTAATGTGTAAATACATATGTAATAAGGTCAGCCTAATGGTAAAGGGGCCTCATGTGCAAGTGTGAATAGGTATATATAGAGGTCATGTATTCATTATTGTGACAGGTGGAATTGTGAAGTATGAATGGTATTTGGTTATTTGGAGGGGGTTCCCCTATTATTTAAGGAGTTATTGTGTAACTTATCTATATTGGAGTTGTGCTCCACGCTCACATTATGTACATGGTGTGTACTACTGGTTTATTCTGATAATTTAAGCATTTTGGTTCATTACATTTGGTATCAGAGCACCGATCCTAGGGCTCATTACATTTGAAACAATTGCAACCTACTTTCTACAAGTTGATGAAACTGTGAACACTATTAGGGGACTAAAAGATGAAGTTGATGAGTCAATGGTCGCTCAAAAGGTTCTAAGATATCTACCTATAATATTTGATCCTAAGATATCAGCCTTAGAAGAAAGAACAGATCTTGACAATTTGAGCATGGAGCACAACTCCAATATAGATAAGTTACACAATAACTCCTTAAAGAATAGGGGAACCCCCTCCAAATAACCAAATACCATTCATACTTCACAATTTCACCTGTCACAATAATGAATACATGACCTCTATATATACCTAGTCACACTTGCACATGAGACCCCTTTACCATTAGGTCGACCTTATTACATATGTATTTACACATTACATGTACATTTAGGCCCATATATTCCCCCCCTTGGGATCATATCATATACATTTAGCCATATATATGCGCCCCTTGGGTCATAACATAGTACCCTCCTTCAAAAATCTTTGTCCTCGAAACTTTACAATTAAAGGCTTCACATGTGATGAAACCAAGTAATATGATTTTCTTATGTTCCTGATTTCATTATTCCATTGTTGATTATCTATCCATCCAAAATCAATTATTTTCGGTCTTAATCCTTGGTGTCTAGTTGTTGCATAATTTTCTTTCTTTTGATTCCATGTATTTTTGTTGTACCTTCTCCAATTTGTAGCGGTTATTGGTCTCTTATAATAACTTGTTGAAGAGTGGTTTTGTGATTCCTTGTTCCATGAATATTGACAAGTATTCCATCTTCTTCCTTCATAATGTTGAAATTGACCTTCTTATATTCCTTTAAATGTTTCCTGGTAATGAGGGTGTCGATATGGTTCCACTTTTGATGATTTTTCTTCACTGTGCATGTGTATTTCATCTAAATTCTTTTCAGAGACAATGGAATCCTCTATCTTCCTTGTTTGCTCTTTGATTGTTCTAGCCTTGGAGATAATACCATCATATTTGGCATGCACATCCTCTAGATGGAGTTCAACTTCTTCAAGTATCTTTTGGTGACCTTCTTGAATATTGTATTATTTCTCCTTTTGAAGCTGCAATGTCACCCCATTTATCAAATTTTGATGCCCTTCTTCAATTCTGGATCGTATTTATGATTTTACCTCATTGGTATTTAGGGATTCTTCAACCTTCTTGCAAATTTTCTCTTCAATTCTTTTGGTAGATTCTTCATCCAGGATTCTTTTGTCTTCTTTATTTTGACAAAAAAAAAAATCTTCTTTCAATCTCTTAACCTCGTCCAAGAGTTTTTTTATTATGGCTTTGTAATCTACATATCTCTTCATCTTTCTTTTTCAAATCTTGCTTTGATTCATCTTTTTCCCACTTGCCTTTGCTAGTATTTTCTTGCTTTAGGTTATTAACCTCCTTAATGAATGATTCATTAAGGGATATTATCTTAGATATTTCCTCACCCTTCTTCTTAATATCTTCATTTGCTTCTTTTAATTCATCTTGAATTTTATACAATTCCTCCATTTTTGTATCTCTAATCCATTTATCTAAGAAGGGTTTGAAAAATTCTTTCCATGTGGAGTAGAGTTTGGTATCTTGACCAAGGTTTCTCCACCACTTATATGCTTCACCATCAAAATTAAGGCTTGCTTGAAAAGGAGCCTTACAATGTTCTTTTACCATCCTTAACCATTCCACGTGATTGATTTCATCTTTATCTTCATCTTCTGTAAATTTATGTATTGTCATTGGTTCTTAAGTGAGGTTTAATCCCAGCCCTCAAATCACAACCTCAAATGATCTCAAATAGTTAGAATTGTTGTTCCAATATGTTCTTCTATGTTTTATCTTTCAAACATCTTTTGAAACAACTCAATTAGACATTCCAATCAAAAGTTATGATAGTTTTAAGTGAACATACCTTTGAAACCTTGATTGGGAGTCTATCCTTCTAGATGACCTTCCTTCCGATGTATCTTTGCAATTTCAACATGTAATCCTATGAAATGTCTTCTTTGTGATACCACAGTTCTAACCAAAATTGGATGTGCCAAGTGGAAGTTATGGTAACTTCCCCACACCTTGCTGACTTTTGGCCCTTTCAGGAGAGTGAACTTGTACAGTGTGCCCCGTGCACAATAATAAAATATCAAATTATGAAAATTGTACCAGAAATACTACAGATTGTCCATAATGCAATAGGTCTCACACAATTTGGATCCTTGCTGAAGCAAATATGACTATTTTACCCGGAACAATTGTTTGAGACTAGTTAATAGGACTAGTCAAATACCATATCTTCCACAGGGTGTATCTTCGTAAGTATGACGACCCAAAAGATGAATTTTTTACCACAAATACCTTGATATTTCTTTTGAAAACTTCCAATTTTCACGGTCTTAAGCATCCTAGAAAAAAAGTTATAACAAAAATTCTAAGATGAATTTCTTGAGGAAGCAAAACTCTAGGATCGGTGCTCTGATACCAAATGTGATGAACCAAAATGCTTAAATTATCAGAATAAAATAGAAGTACACACCATGTACAGAATGTGAGCATGGAGTGCAAATCCAATATATATAAGTTACCCAATAACTCCTTAAAGAATAGGGGAACCCCCTCCAAATAACCAAATACCATTCATACTTCACAATTCCACCTGTCACAATAATGAATACATGACCTCTATATATACCTATTCACACTTGCACATGAGGCCCCTTTACCATTAGGTTGACCTTATTACATACGTATTTACACATTACATCTACATTGAGGCCCATATATGCCCCCCATTGGTGTCATATCATATACATTTAGCCATATATATGCCCCCGTTTGGTTGTAATCAAACTTAGCTCTAAGGGTTTGAAGCTTAGCTCCCTTGACTTTGGTGTCACCTTCGTAAATATTTTAAATTTTATCCCAAATATCCTTTGCGGTCTTGCAATGAATAATTTTGACAAATACAGAATCACCCAAACTGTTCATAATGGTGCCTTTAGATTTTGAGTCGTTTTCATTGAGTTTCTTCCCATCTTTGTCGGTAGGGGGAGTGGTTGGTTCTACATATCCATCTATTACTGACTGCCAAACATCAAAACCTTGTGCCTATAAAAATGTTTGCATCATGTAATGAACCAAAATGCTCAAATTATCATAATAAACCAGAAGTACACACCATGTACAGAATGTGAGCGTGGAGCACAACTCTAATATAGATAAGTTACACAATAACTCCTTAAAGAATAGGGGAACCCCCTCCAAATAACCAAATACCATTCATACTTCACAATTCCACCTGTCACAATAATGAATACATGACCTCTATTTATACCTATTCACACTTTCACATGAGGCCCCTTTACCATTAGGTCGACCTTATTACATATGTATTTACACATTACATGTACATTTAGGCCCATATATGCCCCCCATTGGGATCATATCATATACATTTAGCCATGTATATGCCCCCCTTGGGTCATAACAATTAGGTCTAGGTCTGGGAGAGGTAAGAGAGGTAAGAAAGGTAACAAGGTAATCGGTTCACCTATACAAGGCAATAAACAATTTGGAGCATAATATAGACAATTACAAAGTTATGTGGCTCATAAATGACCTCTTAGACACTAGATAGATAATAAATCCAATTGTTGTAGAAAATTACAATAGTAAGACAATGTATAACGAAAATCAATCTTTTGCAACAACAACAAGAAACTTTACCCAAAAACATAGTAATTGAGCATGGAAATTAAGCCCTTAACATATGCAACAACATCCAATTGCTAGATTTAAATTTTGAGTATCTTAGGCCACTTTTCCAAGTAAATATGCAACAATTAAAGCAAACCACAATGGTTGTAGCAAATTTTTATAACAACAACAATAAATATCATTAGTTTTCAAGAGTTAGAGTTAGAGAAGTAATAAAATTGCTTTGAGAGAGAGGATGCTAGTTCTAACTGCAATCTTTACCACAAGAAGAGCTTTGGATTAGTGTTGTTGTCTTTTAGGGCTTATGGAGTCAAGCATGAAACACCTTGAAGATTGAATTATATAATAAAGAAGAATGAGGTTTAAACCCTAAGGTGTGAAGCCTCTTCGGCCTTAGGACTAAACCTTCAAGAAAATGATCCCTAGGGTGCAAAGCCTCTTGGATCCTAGGTGCCATTTTCTCTCTTCTAGATAACCGAGGTCAAGGATCAAAGACTAGGATAAAAACCCTAAGGTGCAAATCCTCTTGGGCCTTAGGTCCTTGAATCCTAGCAAGAGAATGCTTTCACAAAACTTGGACAAAAAAAACATATGAAGGAAAGAAAGACTCGTGTCTCCTCCCTAGGGTTTCATCAAGACAAAGCAACATGCAACAAGATAGTAATTATCACCTTAAAACACTAGCAATGACATAAAATTGCAACAATTACTTACTTATCCAAGTCACTATGCAAATAAAAACCCTAAATGTAGTAACATACCATCCAAGAAAGCAAAATCATCTACAAAGATCCTTCTTCAACAAGTGTGCATGAGATCCAAGAGACAAAAAGAGAGTAGAGCAAAACTTTTCTAGCTCTCCCATAGAAGTGTGAGGAGTGAAAGTGATGATAAAAAATGAATGGAGCGCTAGCCTTATTTATAAGGGAAACCCTAGCACTAAAATATTCCAAAAGGTCAAAAGTCATGTCTACAAGTGGGGCCGACCCCTCAATTCGCCTCAACAAATAATAAATCATGTCAAAACAATATAATAATGCCCTCCTAGGTCACACATGTGGTGACGTCATGCTCCAAGAGGGTGTGTGAAGGCCTTCCAATGCCATGTGTCATCATCTCATGGTGCAATCATGGTAGGAGATGCATCTCCTCATCTATGGTCATGTCACATCGTCAATGGTACCCCTAGTGGTCATCAATCCCCATCATCGTTAGACCTTAAAGTGTGATGTCATCATCAAAGGAGGGCCAACGTCCAAGGTGTAGAGCACATCATCCAAGGTGGAGAGGAGTGTATCTCATATATAGAAGACATCCAACTATCCATTGGTGCAATTTCCTCCATCCAATGAGTAATAATCCATGGGGTATAATGCCAAGCATGTGGGATTCGAGCCCATCTGTGTGTCACCATGGGCAATTCTATCAAAATCAAGCCCATCTATCCATCGTCCAAGGTCTTGAAGATGTGAGATCCATTGTTTGGATGTGTCAATTCACTGGGTGACTCAGTACTCCACATCACATGTGTTATATTATGCAATAGAGGCACAACGTCCTAGGTGAAATCCTAGGGCATCCTTCAAGAACCATGTCAGAGGCATCCATATCAAAACAAAATATGAAATCAAGTAAATCCAATGTTCATAAGATATAATAGTCTGTAAATCATGCAAAGTAAGTTGTTACTTAAGATATAAGCCACATGAACAATTCACATTAGTATCCCCTTCAAATTTCACATTAGCTCAAGACTTTATGTAAGTTGGCAAGTTTAAACATGGGAGGACCTTCATCTAACCCTATTAGGTCTGCCAACTAAAACAGTGAAAGAAAATACCCAAGTAGAGGAATATGTCCCAGGGAAAACAATGAAAGGAAAGAACCCTTCAAGAGTAAGTGTGATAATGATATGGATCGAGGTTACTTCATGGCTTATGGTGTCATTGAGTCCATTTCGATGAGTGCCTTTATGGAGGGTGTGCTTTCTCTTTAGTTACCACTTTCTAAGCGCTATGTTTTTCCAAACCCAATAATCTACCTTTTCATTTGTCCTCTTATCATATTTGCAAACCCACTTTATGAGTTTCAAACTATAACATCACTGCTTTGGGACTGGGGTGAACATAGAAAGGGTAGAGCTCAAGTTTGGACTGGGGCGAACACAGAAAGGGTAGAGCTCAAGTTTGGACTGGATTTTGAGAGTCATTTGTTATTCTTTCTTTGTTTCTTTAGCTTAGTACCTACGATCAACCTCTGGTCCTTCAACGCCTCTTCTCATGAGATAATGGACCATGACCCATTATCGAAGTTTAGTACATTGTGACAATTCCAAGATGAAAAGTCTTAAGTACGGTGGGGTAACATTGTGCTAACCTTGTGAGGGCCCCCCAGTAGTACCCCTTTTCCCTAGGTTGTGACAAGACGGGACTAGGGCACAAATGTTGGCCACCAAAGTGATACAAAGAAACAAAGATAACTTCTTGAGCTAGTGATCCATTATCCAACTTCAACCAATGATCCTCGTCTACATGCCTAGTATATTAGGCAAAAAAATTTGCATGAAAGAAGGACTAACATACCTCATGGTGACATTGACTTAACATTTCACATACAATGATTTGACTGGATGTGATGAGCATGGTTGATCTAAAGTATAAGAGGCAATCTGAGGGGGGTTGGTGGGATGCTATCTGTGGACATGTTGATAATCATCATGATCAATATCATTATCTTCATTATGGGACATTAGACATGATCTCCTATAGTTACCCCTAGGCACGAAGGGGTAACATCTAGATCCAACATGTGGACATGTGCTCACCATAGAGAACATGAGAACCTCAACATCTATAGTTTCCCAATACCTGCAATCCTACACCAACTTATAACAACACTAACACTTTAATAGTAAAGAATGGTGGATGTGATCCATTGGGGTTAGTAGTACATCAAAAATTATGTTGGAATGGAAAATTTACTACAACTATAAATGATAAATTGATGATACAATGAACAATGCAAGTTCCTAACATGGATGCATAATGTAATCACATATAAAAATGTAATGCAAGATGCAAATGACCTACCTACCCTAATGCTACATGTCAACTGAAAATATAGGTATAATCATATAACTAGTGAATCCATTCTAGCATTTCATCAAATCCAAAAATTCTACCTTTGTGCTCAATTATAAACCAAAGAAAAAATATATCAAGCACAAAATAATTATGAGTCGAGATAACCACCAGAACAAAGTTAAAAATAGAATTGAGCTCAAGAGGGTGGGAGGGACGAACATAATTATGCCAAGGTACATCCCCAAAAGATTACTCAATCCATCTCTGAATAGGGTTGTGATAAGACAAAGGCTCATAGAGCTAACCCAAAGGATCTGAAAGTTGACTATTCTAGCTCTTATCACTCCTCAAGGCTTGGGATGGAATGAAAATAAACCTAAAGGATGCTTGATGATCACCCAAGGATGGGATGGATGAAGACTTGGACATGGGTAAATATCTCAAGAAAATGTTTTGCTCACAACGTAGGGCTTGTTGGTCTTCTATGTGAAATTGAAAATCATTGCAAAAAACCATAGGTTGAAAACAACTTTTCCCCATAGGAAAATTACCATCAGGAGGAGAACTCCCAACCATATCTTTAGTGGAATAGCAAGATGAAAAAGGAGAAGGTTGGAAACTCTCATCATGAAAATCCTTTTCTGGGAAAATCATGGCCTCATCTTTATCAAAGTTAGAGCATAAAGGTGGTTGAAAATATTCTTCATAGAATAAATCCAAGTGCTCTAAATAATATGTATCAAACCTTCCAAGATATGACCAGAAACCATCATGAGAGTGTTGCAATAAATCATCCATGGGTGGTTGGAACAAATCTGTGATCATATCATCTTCATGTTGGCACACATCTGAATCATTAGCAATCACATATGGTTTTATCCAAAGGAAACAGTTATATATTCTTTATTTGAAAGCAACCTTCAAATTCATAAATGAGATCTCCATCAAAACTAGAACAACTTATGCCCCATTTACGTCTCCCAACATGTATAAAATCATCAATATTTTCAATCACATCATCGCCTTTATTATATCATGAAGGGTCTAATGCATCTAAGGGTTCCTCTAGAACCTCTTCACTTTCCAAATCATGAAATGAAGCAACATCAAAACTTGGAAAGGAGTACAACTTACCACACTCTCTTCTTCAAGTGCAGGAGGAATGGGAGCTTGGATGACTTCATCTTCATTAGATAGAGAAGCAAACACCATCATCTTGTCTTCATGAGGGGATTCTTTGTTGTTTGGGTCTTTAGTCAAATCTCCTTTGTCTTCAATGGAATCATGAGGTGATTCTTTCTCCTCTTCAAGGGTTTGGTAACCCTGTTCATGAATCTCCTCTTCAACTTCTTGTTCCTTAACAAAATCATCATCTTCTTTAATAGGTGGAGCAACTATAAATGTCTCATCTTTATGTGAATGAGCATTCTTGACCAAGTTCCCTTTTTTATCTCGATGAGCTTCCTTGAGGTCTTCTATAATTTGGTCAGGGAAGAATCCTTCCACTATAAGGGTTGCTACAAGTTCTTGTAGAAATTCTTCATATGTTTTTTATTGTGGTCTCCAAAGCTCAAGAAATATGCTAATGGAATATATGAGGGAAGATATACTTTCTTGGTTTGCAATCTAGTTTTGTAAATATCCAGATGGTAGGGAACATATAAACAATTTTATTTGCACATCTTTGTGTCCCACTTCTACCCCCCATATGTACTTCAAGAACTCGACAACATGATTAATGGCCAAACCTTTAAATTTTGGATAGTCTTCTGACCATCTTATATCAATCCTATTTAGTTATCCAATAAACTTTTCAAAATCAATATAAGGATGTATTTTATGATAATCGTAAGGTGCCATGATGATGTTACTTGATAATAATCTTTAAAATAGGATGACACCTTCCTATATCGACGGAGTCTCCCAATTATCTATTTGGGCAAGGATCATCAATGGTAAACAAGGGATTCTACCCTCAGTGGAGTTTCCAAGTAAATTTTGAGGATAAGGGATTTGGGGTAAGTTTACCAGAAGTATGTCATAGGGAGAATGACTCAATCCTCCCCAGCCAAAATGTTATCACATGATTTGTACTTGTGCAAAGGCCTCCACATGATATAAATCTTGTGTAACAACTGGAAGTTTCTACCATTGTCACTTGTTGATTTTTATGTCTTAAGCAGTTAATTAGATTAGTTTTCTTTTACTTTGAACCATTAGCACAATAACTGCATATAAAGGATCATTGAAAGAATAACATACACAACATACACAAGATTTATCCTGGGAAAACCCTATAGGGAAAAAACCCAACAAACTTCCTCAATATAGATTCACCAACCAAGAACAATGCATATCTCCAAGAGAGAACTAACAAAGTAGAATATCCTCCTGTAACCCTTGACTAGGGAAGGGTAGCGCACCACTTAACCAAGAGATACCCAAGAGATAAACCAAGAACTTCCACAACATCACCTCCTAGTTGTAGTAGCATCTCCCTCTGAGACTTGCACACTTCCTCTTCTTAGTTGCAGAGCGTGTGTGTGCGTGTCCAAATGAGGCGTTGGCCTCCCTTATAAATAATGGTTTGGCCAGCCTAAAATTAGGTCTAGGTCGACTTGTTACTTTACCCTTTTAATTTATGTTTTACATGTCAAGGCACAATAGGGCCTAATTAACAAATATATTATAATAATATTCTTTAGGGTTTGTCTAGGTCAAATACAATAAGAATATCTTTTGAAGCTACTCAATCTTCAACACTCCCTCTTAGCAAGGAAGGTATTCTTCTTGTCATGGTCACCATCACTGCTTCTACGCTTTTGCATACTTGGTCATTGTCTTGTTATGAATCATGGATCTATATATCATATGAAGTTATGCACTTTCACCATCCTTTCGTACTGGAGTAACATACCAGCCCGCATTGGAGTACCAATTTGCGTTGGGGTAGTGTACCAACCTACATTGGGGTAGCGTACCATCCTGTGTTGGGGTTACCAGCCTACACTGGGGTAGCGTACTAGCCTGCATTGGGGTAGCGTAACAACTTGTGTTGGGGTTAACAACCTGCATTGGGGTAGCGTACCAGCTTGCGTTGGTGTTACCAACCTGCATTGGGGTAGCGTACCAACTTGCGTTGGGGTTACCAACATGTATTGGGGTAGCATACCAGCCCACATTGGGGTTACCAACCTGCGTTGGGGTAGCGTACTGGCCTACGTTAGGGTTACCAACCTACGTTGGGGTAGCATACCAGCCTGCATTGGGGTTACCAACCTACGTTGGGGTAGCATACCATCTTGCATTAGGGTTACCAACCTGTGCTAGAGTAGCTCCCTCTATTGGGGATCTCATCACTTCCCTCTATTGGGGAGCACATCAGAACACATCACTTCCCACTACTGGGGAACACATCACTCCCACTACTAGGGAACACATCACTCCCTCTCATGAGGGAAAATCCTTTTGTACCATACTAAGCTTGTCTCTAAAGTATTCGAAGTTCACTCTCAACATAGGCTTAGTCAACACGTCTGCCACATGCTTGTCGGTAGGAACATACTAGAGATTTACTGCTCCCTTCTATATCATCTCTCGAATATAATGGTAGTTGATCTCGATATGCTTGGACTTGTCATGACACACTAGGTTCACTGATAACTTTATGCAACTCTGGTTGTCATAATAGATACAGGTTTCCTCCAACTCAAGATCAAACAATTCTGTAATAAACTTCCGAAGCCATATTGCTTCACCACAAGTTGACCATGCTTCCACATACTATGCCTCTATGGAACTAAGTGCTATATAGGTTTTCTTCTCACTGAGTCACGAGATCACAATTGATCCCATACTAAAGCAATATCTAGATGTACTTTCCGGTCTGTGACACTGCCTACACAATCAGAATCTGTGTATCCCTGCAATCTTATCTCATGATTCGATATATATCTGAGTCCATAATCAATTGTACCCTTTAGGTACCTCATCACATGTTTTTTCATAATCAGGTGGACATGTCTAGGCTAAATCATTTAGTGACTCAATGTGTTCACTACAAAACATATATTTGTCCTCGTGTTCGAACCAAATTTTCACATCACATTGTACCAAACCGGTACACTTGCTCTGTTGCAACTCAATATGCACAATACTGTGCTAGCTCTATGTACTTTTTGCAAAGCACTATCTGTCTCACTGTCTGAGAGTATGTCCTCTACTATATGTGCAAGTCTTCCTTATGGAACTGGGAATCTGCACCTACAACTACTCTTTATGAAGTTGAGAATGATTTCTCCATTCTCACTGTAGTTGTTGAACTCTGATAGTAGCTCCTTTATTCAATCACGACAACAAATTCATTTGAAACTGAGAGTGGCTCAATAACTGACACAGATGGTATCTTATCCTCTTTCTCTTGAGTTAACTCAATATTCTATTGTAGTCATGTCTCCATGGCTTGACTCATGTACTGCACCAACTAGCAATGGAGATAACTCAATCTCAAATACAAAGATTGTCATACCTGCTCCCTCTGAATCTCATATTGTGTCATATTATTTTAATGAATCATGTTTGTTATATATATACTTCTTCTGATTACTAGAACAAGTGTCTCGTCATAGTCTTCTCCCTCTTGTTGGGAGAATCCTCTGGACACAAATCAGGCTTTGTACATCTCTATGAATGGTCCTTGGGAGATTGCTCCTCATTACTGGATCGTGAGGGCTAAATCCCTCTAAACTCTAGCTCCTTCTAATCTGGTACTTGGTAGGGCTTCCTTCCTCACCATTGGTGCTCCTCATGATATGGCTTGTCAATGCTATATGGATTTGCATCATGCAAAGTGTCATGAGACCATACCGGTCTCTTCATGGCTATTGCAAAGATTATGGGTAAGCCCTTCTGGCTCTACTAACTCTTCTTAATGATCTTGAAGACTGATCAACTGCACTAAAAGGATGGAGCCTTCTACTCCTCATGATCTGTCTCCATATGAGATGTTTTATATCTAGCAAAAGTAGCTTCTTCTTCTTATTCTTCGATACATGGATGTACACGGTCATGTATACAACTTGGATAGTTTGCTCCATGTCTCATCTAATATGTTGCCTCCTGCAACCCTCACTATATCTCCCTCAAGGTTATCACCTGTGACCTTCCCGAAACAAGAACAACAAGGGAGAAACAATAGACAAGAATAATACTCTTTATAATAATAATAAAAAAACAATAGCGAGAACAATTGTCATAGTAGCTCCTTCAGAGCTATCACTTGTGACCTGCCTGAAACAAGAGCCAAAAGTAAGAAATACAATAATAAGAAATGAGAGCAACACTCTTCTAGTGTTGTGATCAATCATTCCTCCTGGAAACAAAACAAGAAGTTTCTCCTAGAGGAGATGTTAGTTATATCTAGTAAATAATTACAATAAGCATTTATCTCAATAGTGCTCACATGCTACCAAGTATTCAATAATAAAAGTTTTCAAAGATTGTTATCACAACTATAGTGTTTACTTGTAATGTAGCAATTATCAAACTTGATATGTGAAAATTTGATTCTTATCAACTTAATCAATCAAACCTGGAACATGGAGTCTTGTCCTCAAGAATGAGTGTTGTTTCTTTTCTTTCAAGTCTCCTTCACTCAAGATGACAAGTATTCTCTTCAATGTGTCCTCTGTACTAAGATAATATGCTTTCTTGACAGAAATATGAGTTAGAGAATAAACTCTATAATATCAACCTTAATCAATCTAATACTTTGACTTTAATTTTGACCAATGGTTAGTATGGTAGTCATAACTTCAACATATCAAAATAAAGCCTAGTGTCACATACCCACTACCTAAAATCAAACCTTTTCGTTGATTTCTCAACAATGAGAATCCCCAAAGCTCGCAGCAGCGAACTGCCAAACCTGATCCATAGGTCCTTATTTCCCTGTCACGACCTCTTCTTCACGCGCCTGTGACATTTCCCCGATGATAATTTTGGGTTTTGGGGTTTCGTGATTCCTGCTGACAAGAGTTCATGTCCTCTCGAACTCCCGATCTCTAATTTGTCGATGCGCCCCTTGACGCGCTAGCCCTCCTGGCTAAACCTTTGGTCAAAGTGACCTTCCCCCATATGACCGCAGCCACACTGCTTATCGGGGTTTCAGACTTTTCAATGCCGAAATGCATTTGTTCTCAGGACTCGCGATCCTCCAATTCCCGATATGACGTCAGTTAACAACCCCTTTTCGCCTTTAGCGCGATCAACGGCTGTGATCGCCCATGAAACCAACGGTCCCTGATTTCTATCGGGACTTCGGGGTTTCAAATGCCGAAATGCATTTGTTCTTAGAACTGTCGATCTCTCGAATCCCAATTCTCCGCTATGCTGACAGCTGGCCCCCATGATGGAGATTTCCCTTCCTTGTCAGAATTTCAGACTTCGCGATTCCGAATTGCAAGGACTTCTTGTCCACGGGATTCCCGATTTCCTGACTCCCGAAATGTCGATGGACGACTTTCTTTTTGGGAAATCTCCCGAATTCTCTGATCTCCTCCATGCGTCCCCCTCAAGATGGACGGTCCTGATCGTCTCTCGCGATTTCGCGACTTCTGATGCTCCGGAAGTCTTTTCCTCAGGACTCGCAAAATGCCGAACCCCGATGCACCTATTGACTTTTCTATCGGGACTTCCCCGATGGTCTGGATCTCCGCCATGTGTTCCGGCTGATAGACGACCCTGATCCAATCTCGTGATTTCGGAGTTTTTGATACCCCGATGACAAAAATTCTCTGTCAACTCAAAACCTCGGTAGCCGATATACCGATGGGCTCTCGATTTCCGCCACGTGTCTGCACAAACGGACGGTCCAGACCATTTCATTGTTTCAGGACTTGAAATGCCCCGACTTTCTCGACCTCGAGAATTCCGATACCCCGAGTACCGATATCCTGATGTGTCAACCCTCTCGTTGGGATTTTACCCCTACTGTTCACGAAGGTTTAACCCTCATGCATCTCTTAACGGATCCAACGGCTGTCGAGTTTTTCTAGCTAAGATCTAATGGCTCAGATCTGTCCCACCTCACGCATTCTTCCACTACTTCGTAGATGTGGGAAGATCAATGGTCCAAATGTTCTCATGGACCTTGGGGGTCTACGATCCTGATTTCCTCGCTATTCACAAAGATAGAGGGAAAAGGGGCAAGGTATGTAATGCCCTTGTTTCTTTCGTCAATCTAACGGTTGTGAATGGCCCTGGGTCTTCCGACGGGATCTCATCCGTCGATTCGTTGCTTATCCCTACGCTACTACCTCGGAATTTTAAGAGGGTCATTCCTCCTCGTACAGGGTTATTAAGATTTGCCCATTCAAGTCCTTTTTCCAGGTTCTTGGCAAACCTTCCCAAGGAGGGAATCTCTGTGAAGAGATCTATTCCAGGGCATCCCTGGAGACAGATAAGGGGAAACAACTTCCCGAGAACGGGCTGGAAGTCTGACTTGGTTCAACTTAAGCATAATTAAATTCATTTATCAACATAAGCCATGCATGGTTTTTCTGTTATAAGCATATACAACTACTAGTACTGATCAAACATCATACAGTCATTCTTATAATGAAAACATTCACAGTTCCGCAGCTTATGAGCATAGTTATCAAAATACACATATTTCAAGGTGCCAGAGGCAGAACACTTATCAGAAATAACACCAGGGTTAAGTAACTGCTGAGAGGGGTGCTCGTTTCCACCCAACCGTAGGCGTAGTGAATCCCAGCGGATTTACCACTAGCCACCCCCGAGCTGAGACCACGATGTTGTGAGACTGCGTCTCTCTGTCTGCCAGTGACCAGGAGCGGAGGTTGCAATCCTTCCTCTCTGTTATCACTCACTCTGCGTAATGCCAGAGTTCCCCTCACATCTGCCCCTCAATCACTTCTACCCCACGCCTTATCCTCTTGCGAGGTTGCGTGTGGCGCAATTACCCTCGCGCTGATCAGGCCTGACGGCTCTATGGATGGGCGGTTCATCATCCCATCCCTCACTAAGCCATCCGCCTACCAGCCTGCGAGACATTAAATTCGGGGCCAGCGAGCCGCTTTTGGTTCTCTGGGCCAGTGGAGTCCAAATACGGTATTAATTCTCGGTGGAAGTTAACGCCACCTTTCTAGGTGCCTTCCACCGCCATCGTGGTCTCTTTTTCAGCACATCCCCTCTCAGCAGTCCTGCAATATAAATTCATAATGTTATTTACATTCATCGACCTTCTTCATAAGGTCCATTCACATCATACATTCACATTTTCATCATGCTTTAGCATGGTAATTCCTATATTAGGATTAATTACAAATTTGGGGGAAACAGGGTGTTACAATTCCCTCCCCCTTANNNNAACACCGTCCTCGGTGTTCTTTCTCAAAACACATGTCATGCCTTTCTTATTCGGCCACTTCAGAAGTCTTGATCTTCGTCATCTTCCTTCAATAATTCCTGGACAACAAGCACATTAATTCACAATTTTGTGCAAAAACATCTTACTGATGTTCAAATTTCAAAGAAAAAGAAAGATTTCATATTCTTAGCACAATACTTATCTGTGCAGTTTATGGATCTGTATCCACATGGTAATTTTGTTATCCATGCTCATCGTCCTCCTTGACGTACCCATAGGATGCAAAATTCCAATTCAATAGCTCACAAGATCCATCATAATTTCATCTTTCTTTCCAAGGTTTTTCTTCCCGCGCGGGAAACTACCCACTACGTGCATTACCCCAATAGTTTCAAAAATTATTAAGGTCTCCTCTTCCTTGTGGTCACTCACCCTCCAGGCCCAGGCTCAGGCACCCCCTTCACTGTTATACATTCCCTCGGGTGATCCATATTGCCCTACCAAGGTTTTCTCGCATAGGAAGAATTTTAGAGGCTCTATCGAGTCTTACAGTCGAGGCGTCCCTTGGACTTGCTCTGTCAAGGCGTCCCTCCGGCTGGTGTTATCTCAACACAATTTTATTTCAAGCGATCATGACTCATTACAGGGTTTTCATGGCTTAGTAGTAGTCATGTTCATCATCTTCAGTTTTGACAGCCTTCATTTGTTCCCTTCTGAACATGTCTTTTCTTTCCACTTGTATCACAGGTATACAAAATTCATGAGACATCATTATCAATTCTAACTTTCAAAATTTTATTGCAAGCCTGTCACCCACAGATTTGTCCATTCTCACGATTTGTTTTCATATTTGTTCCGCACAGGAACCAAATTCATAATTATGGGACTTTCCTCCCCATAATGGTTTGGCTCAGTAGGCAATTGGACTTCATTATGGGCTTACAATGCTGCCATATCCAAGACCCCTTTGCTTCCTGTACTTTCAACTTCAATCGGCCAAACAACTTGTTAGCTTTTCCATGCATATACATTTTGTTGCACCTTTACCATATCGTCATAACAATCTCAGAATTGTGCATACTTAACGATTAAATTTACTTCCTCAAAAGGAAATAACATTCCTTGCAGTTTGGCTTAGCAGGCAATCAATCTTTCCTATGGGCTTACCTTACTGCCATATCCATGACCCTCTGCTTCCTGCAATTCATTCCTCAATCAGCCAAACAAATTGTTAGATTCCCC
>ML792610.1:20341-37033 GCA_009831015.1 Picea engelmannii
GCAGATCCATCACCACTGTGATGGCCTCAACCTTGAGTTATCTTTTTAGTGGTCTACCAAATATTCCCTTAAGGAATATAAACATGCATCTTTGTTAACTTACATCTATGATGTACTTAACCACTTTCCTAATCCTAAGCCTTCATGTAGCTATCATAGGTATATTTCATAGCCTACATACATTTCCATTTTTAAAATTAGTCATCTCAGGATTTATTCACAGTCCTTCTCATTGTGATCTGCAAAGGCATAAACATTTGCCTCTTACCATGACAACAGAGCATCCTTGCTCGTTTACTCTTTCATTTAATTGTACTGGATTTTTTCTGGGGATATGGAGTACATTCCCTTTAAGCTATCCTTCAAGACAGATCCTTCACGACTCTTCAAAACGGAGTCAACCATGCATCCATGGTATTCATTCAATTTTGGCAAGTGTAAGTCTTTGCCTCACGTTTCACTCATCAGGGCCATCATGTTGGGCCTTTAGTATATTTATACTCTTACATCATACATGTGCATTACTTGCACGTTTTATATACCATTCATACCTTACTGGTATGATTATCGGGCTTCTTAATAGGAAGCTCCTCGGTCCATTGAACTCATGCACTACTCATTATACTGGCTTACACCCTCTCCTCACGCGACCATCGGTGGTGACCACGATCCGAATAAAAGGCACTTCGCATTTCGCGATTTTTCAGAATTCCCATTGCAAGGAATTTTTGTTTCCTTGATTCCTGAAATCCGAAAACCCGAAAGACCGAGGCTAAGGTTTTCTCGGCTCTTTCATCCACATGACCCTTTGCTCAGAACCTGGGGTCAATTCTCAGACACGCATCAGGATCCCGTATTTCGGCGAATCCGTGGACAACACTCCACCGTTTCCCAAACTTCTAATCTATGCGGGCCCGACAATCTGGATCCCACGGTCCAGATCTCTCTGGCAATAACGGACCTGATCAAATCGATGATTTACCTAGCGCGACTTTGGGAAGTCTACGTTTCCATTTTCGCATAGACGAAACCTCGAAGCTCTAGATCAACGGCTCTCGTTGATTCCAATCTAACAGATATTATTCCTCCTGAGCTTATGAGTGATGAGAGGTTATCAGCCTTATCTTCCTCGCTAATTAATTAGGTCTAACGGTCACCAACGGCTCTCCAACCGACGGTTGTGATTATGTCGCGATTTCGCATTTCACGACTTCAGGACTTCTATTATGGAGAACCTCGAATCCTTCGATCTCCGGAATTGCGAAATTCTGGTATCTCCTCGCAACTAACCAGTGTTCTACTTCCCGAGATCGAACAACCCGAAACGTTTCGGTTCTTTCTGAATGGATCTTGACTCTAGATCCCATCCAATCTTCAAAATTCTTTTCTGAAGGATTTCTCCTACTATATCTTCTGAGATTTTTAAGTTACTTACAGGGCTAATCTCATAGTCCTAACTCATACGGGTGTTACCCTCTCTTTATGGAAACGACCAATCAAGGGTCACTCTTGGGAATTAGCAACAGTCCCAAAGGACTTCTCAAACAGGTTATCCTCAATGTCGATTCTAACCATTATAGGTTAGGTAAATCTGACCCTACATACTTTCACTAGTCCTCTCAATCATGAGGAATTATATGCTCGGGGTTTAGTCTCTTAATAATACAGTGGTCATGACTTTCTAAGGATCCTACCAGTCCTTACCAAATTTCCCAAATCATGAAGGGGTTCTTCCTTTGGGTATTAATCCTTACCTAACCAACCATCTTAATCGCAAGAGACTCTACCTGTTTTAGTAGGTAGTCATCGTTACACTAAAAAAAGAACAACTCAGTTCATGTCCCTTGTCCGGCTCGTGTAGCTTCATAGCACAATTTATTCCACCTCTGTTATTTGCACTCAGATCTTATCAGTAATAATGATCAGTGCACCCCTACTCCTATGAGAGTAGTTACCATTTTAACAGAGGGGTTATAGAAATTTCCAAATTATAGTTTCATTCTGCAGTCCTTCTCCTTAAAGAGAAACACAGATAACAATATCTTCTAACACAGCTCGTGCCTGAGCCCAAGCAGGCCAAGTGTTGTAACCATGCTCTGATACCACTTTGTCACATACCCACTACCTAAAATCAAACTTTTTCGTTGATTTCTCAACAATGAGAATCCTTGAAGCTCGCAACAGCGAACTGCCAAACCCGATCCATAGGTCCTTATTTCCCTGTCACGACCTCTTCTTCAGGCGCCTGTGACATTTCCCCAATGATAATTTCGGGTTTCGGGGTTTCGTGATTCCCGCTGACAAGAGTTCCTGTCCTCTCGAACTCCCGATCTCCAATTTGCCGATGCGCCCCTTTACGCGCTAGCCCTCCTGGCTAAACCTTTGGTCAACATGACCTTCCCCCATATGACCGCAGCCACACTGCTTATCGGGGTTTCGGACTTTTCAATGCCGAAATGCATTTGTTCTCAGGACTCGCGATCCTTCGATTCCCGATATGACGTCAGTTAACAACCCCTTTTCGCCTTTAGCGCGATCAACGGCTGTGATCGCCCATGAAACCAACGGTCTTTGATTTCTATCGGGACTTCGGGGTTTCAAATGCCAAAATGCATTTGTTCTCGGGACTGTCGATCTCTCGAATCCCGATTCTCCGCTATGCTGACAGCTGGCCCCCACGATGGAGCTTTCCCTTCCTTGTCGGAATTTCGGACTTCGCGATTCCGAATTGCAAGGACTTCTTGTCCACGGGATTCTCGATTTCTCGACTCCCGAAATGTCGATGGACGACTTTCTTTTCGGGAAATCTCTTGAATGCTCTGATCTCCTCCACACATCCCCCTCAAGATGGACGATCCTGATTGTCTCTCGTGATTTCGCGACTTCTGATGCTCCGGGTCTTGTCCTCAGGACTCGCGAAACACTGAACCCCGATGCACCTATTGACTTTTCATCGGGACTTCCTTGATGGTCTGGATCTCCGCCACGTGTTCCAGCTGATAGACGGCCCTGATCCAATCTCGTGATTTCGGAGTTTTTGATACCCCGATGACAGAAATTCTCTGTCAACTCAAAACCCTGGTAGCCGATATACCGACGGGCTCTCGATTTCCGCCACGTGTCTGCACAAACGGACGGTCCAGACCATTTCGTTGTTTCGGGACTTGAAATGCCCCGACTTTCTCGACCTCGAGAATTCTGATACCCCGAGTACCGATATTCCGATGTGTCAACCCTCTCGTCGGGATTTTACCCCTACTATTCATGAAGGTTTAACCCTCATGCATCTCTTAACAGATCCAACGGCTATCGGGTTTTTCTAGCTAAGATCTAACGGCTCAGATCTATCCCACCTCGCGCATTCTTCCACTACTTCGTAGATGTGGAAAGATCAACGCTCCAAATGTTCTCATGGACCTTGGGGGTCTACGATCCCGATTTCCTCGCTATTCACAAAGATAGAGGGAAAAGGGGCAAGGTATGTAACGCCCTTGTTTCTTTCGTCAATCTAACGGTGGTGAATGGCCCTGGGTCTTCCGACGGGATCTCATCCGTCGATTCGTTGCTTATCCCTACGCTGCTACCTCGAAATTTTAAGAGGGTCATTCCTCCTCGTACAGGGTTATTAAGACTTGCCCATTCAAGTCCTTTTTCCAAGTTCTTGGCAAACCTTCCCAAGGAGGGAATATCTGTGAAGAGATCTATTCCGGGGCATCCCTGGAGACAGATAAGGGGAAACAACTTCTCGAGAACGGGCTGGAAGTCTGACTTGGTTCAACTTAAGCATAATTAAATTCATTTATCAACATAAGCCATGCGTGGTTTTTCTGTTATAAGCATATACAACTACTAGTACTGATCAAACATCATACAGTCATTCTTATAATGAAAATATTCACATTTCCACAGCTTATGAGCATAGTTATCAAAATACACATATTTCAAGGTGCCAGAGGCAGAACACTTATCAGAAATAACACCAGGGTTAAGTAACTGTTGAGAGGGGTGCTCGTTTCCACCCAACCATAGGCGTAGCGACTCCCAGCGGATTTACCACTAGCCACCCCCGAGCTGAGACCACGATGCTGTGAGACTACATCTCTCTGTCTGCCAGTGACCAGGAGCGAAGGTTGCAATCCTTCCTCTCTGCTATCACTCACTCTGCGTAATGCAAGAGTTCCCCTCGCGTCTGCCCCCTCAATCGCTTCTACCCCACGCCTTATCCTCTTGCGAGGTTGCGTGTGGCGCGATTACCCTCGTGCTGATCAGGCCTGACGGCTCTACGGATGGGCGGTTCATCATCCCATCCTTCATTAAGCCATCCGCCTACCAGCCTGCGAGACATTAAATTCGGGGCCAGGAAGTCGCTTTTGGTTCTCTGGGCCAGTGGAGTCCAAATACGGTATTAATTCTCGGTGGAAGTTAACGCCACCTTTCCAGGTGCCTTCCACCGCCATCGTGGTCTCTTTTTCAGCACATCCCCTCTCAACAGTCCTGTAATATAAATTCATAATGTTATTTACATTCATCGACCTTCTTCATAAGGTCCATTCACATCATACATTCACATTTTCATCATTCTTTAGCATGGTAATTCCTATATTAGGATTAATTACAAATTTGGGGGAAACAGGGTGTTACACTAGATGTTCATAAGATCACAATAATGCCATAACAAATAGAGGAATATCAAAATAATCAAACATGGGGTGCATTGTTCCTCTTAATGTGTTGGATCTGAGATCCTTCGATCTATGATTGTTGTTTGGACAAAAGATTCCTTCTCCTACAAATACTCTTAAGATAATGATATAGTTGTAAGTACATACATCTAACAATATCGACAGGTAGTGGCACCATCCGGCAGTAGCGACAAGCAACAATGAACCTTTAAAACTTCAAAGGTTCTTCAACTTGTAATTTAAAGGTAGCTGGATATTCAGTAGGGTAAGGCGCACTAGGACAATAAAAAAAATCAGTCTCAACACTTCACACAGTCTTTCACTGCAACCGGTACTGTAGTTGGTGTTGGTACTACAACTGGTGTCACAACTGGCATGAAGTAACTGGCACTGCAGTTGCAACTGATACTGTAACTGCAACTGGTACTGCAACTGCAAACTTAGGGTTTTATGAGGAAACTGTAATTTCTCAAACTTCAAATTTCAGAATTATGATCCAAGGACTAGGTGTGCCCTCCTAGGGTGAGCTCCTAGATGTTCTTACTTTGCCCAACATCCTCTAGCAAGGTGGATGACATCACCTTTTAGGGTTTATGCAAAAACCCTAGTATGTAGAAACCCTAATTTATGAAATTTGTCCAAAACTAAAAAATTGTTCCACGGAAAAGGTGCGCTAGGGTTAGGAGAGTCTTCATATGCCCTTAACTTCTTCAACGAGTTCTTCTGTGCTATCAAAATGCCTTCTTTCAGGCCCGCTATGATACCATGTTGATTTTTACGTCTTAAACAATTAGTTAGATTAGTGTTCTTTTAATTTTAACCATTAGCACAATAATTGCATATAAAGGATCATTGAAAGAATAATATCCACAACATACACAAGATTTATCCTGGGAAAACCCTATAGGTGAAAAACCCAACAAACTTCCTCAATATAGATTCACCAACCAAGAACAATGCCTCTCTCCAAGAGAGAACTAACAAAGCAGAAGATCCTCCTCTAACCCTTGACTAGGGAAGAGTAGTGCACCACTTAACCAAGAGATACCCAAGAGATAAATCAAGAACTTCCACAACGTCGCCTCCTAGATGCAGTAGCATCTCCCTCTAAGACTTGCACACTTCCTCTTCTTAGTTGCAGAGCTAGTGTGTGTGTGTCCAAATGAGGTGTTGGCCTCCCTTATAAATAGTGGTTTTCCCCACCTAAAATTAGGCATGGGTCGAGCTGTTACTTTACCCTTTTAATTTTTGTCTTACATGTCAAGGCACAATAGGGACGACTTTTACAAAGTCACAATAGGTCCTAATTAACAAATATAATATAATAATATTCTTTAGGGTTTTTCTTGGTCAAATACAATAAGGATATCTCATGAAGCTACTCAATCTTCAACATCACCTAAGTAGATGCTACCCTGGTTTTAGGGATGGAAGAAGATCCAAAACAAGGGAGGCTTCGCTGGTGACCTCAAGGGATCAAATAACAACATTAGTCGAGCCTACAATCCCCTATCTTGGTCACCTTTGTGGGTTAGGTCTATGTCTAGGAGAGGTAAGAAAGGTAACAAGGTAATTGGTTCACTTGTACAAGACAATAAACAATTTGGAGCATAATATAGACAATTACAAAGTTATGTAGCTCATAAATGACCTCTTAGACACTAAATAAAAAATAAATCCAATTGTTGTTGCAAATTACATTAGTAATACAATGTATAACATCAATCAATATTTTGCAACAACAAGAAGAAAAAGTACCCAGAAATATATCAATTGAGCATGGAAATTAAGCCTTTAACATATGCAACAACATTCAATTGCTAGATTTAAATTATGAGTATATTAAGCCACGTTTCCAAGTAAGTATGCAACAATTAAAGTAAACCCTAGTGGATGTAGCAAACTTTTATAACAACGGCAATAAATATCATTAGTTTTCTAGAGTTAGAGTTAGATATGTTAGTAAAATCTCAGAGAGAGAGAGAGAATGCTAGTTCTAAGTGCAATCTTTACCACAAGAAGAGATTTAGACTAGTGTCGTTGTCTTTTAGGGCTTATGAATTCAATCATGCAACACCTTAAAGATTTAACTAGATGATAAAGAAGAATGAGATTTAAACCCTAAGGTGCAAATCCTCTTGGGCCTCGGGACTAAACCTTCAAGAAAATGATCCCTAGGGTGCAAAGCCTCTTGGGTCCTAGGTATCATCTTCTTTCTTCTAGATAACCTAGGTCAAGGATCAAAGACTAGGATCAAAACCCTGAGGTGCAAAGCCTCTTGGGCCTTAGTTCCTTGAATCCTAACAAGAGAATGATTTCACAAAAATTGGACAGGCATATGAAGGAGAGAAATATGTATGTCTCCTCCCTACGGTTTCACCAAGACAAAGAAACACGCAACACGATAGTAATTATCACCTTAAAACATTATCAATGAGATAAAATTGCAGCAATTACTTACTTATCCAAGTTGCTAGGCAAAGAAAAACCCAAGTTGCAACAACATACCATCCAAGAAAGCAAAAATATCCACAAAGATCCTTCTTCAACAAGTGCACATGATATCCAAGAGACAAAACAAGAGTAGAGCACAACTTTTCTAGCTCTCCCACATAAGTGTGAGGAGTGAAAGTTATGATAAAAAAAATAAATGGAGTGCTAGCCTTATTTATAAGGGAAACCCCAACACTCTAATAGTCCAAAAGGTCAAAATTCATGTCTACAAGTGGGGCCAACCCCTCAATTTTCCTCTACAAATGATAAATCATGTCAAAACAATATAATAATGCCCTTTTAGGTCACACATATGGTGACATCATGCTCCAAGAGGGTGTGTGAAGGCCTTCCAAGGCTATGTGTCATCATCTCATGGTGCAATCATTGTAGGAGGTGCATCTCCTCATCTATGGTCATGTTTTGTTGGACTCTTGGCACCGGATTCTAGCTAGGGGGACCCCTCTCCTGTGATTCTGTCACCTAGAAAAGTGTTTGTTAGAGGATCTCCAGAACCAGGGTTTAGCTCAGTGAGGCATAATGCAAATCTAACACAGGGGGTCAACTTTCAAAGCCCCTATGTAGGCGATTGTGGGCACCATGGTCATGTGGGCGTTGGTCATACACACCTTTCAGAGCTTACATAACTCAGTTACGTCGCCCGGTTGTGATTTTGTGCCCCCGGACTAAATTGTCATTGTGTCACTGGATGGCTTTAGGAGGCGAGTTGCAACTCGCCATAGCACCCAAACCGTGCATCGGATCAATGAAATGCCATTTTTGTTGGACTCCTGGCACCGGATTCCAGCTAGGGGGACCCCTCTCCTGTGATTTCATCACCCAAAAAAGTGTTTGTTAGAGGATGTCTAGAACTAGGGTTTAGCTTAGTGAGGCACAATGCAAATCCAACATAGGGGGTCAACTTTATTTAATGTGGAAGCTATTTGTTTGTCTAAATATTCCACCCTGATCTTTTTTTGATATTTTTTTCTTTTTGAGACCTATACCTTCCCAATTTTTTTATTCCTCATGTCTCTTTCTTGATTGGGTTCCTAGTTAAATTGTTGGGAGGCTAGAAATTTATGTCTATCCCTGGTCACAAATTCTTCCTAAGGTACTCTCACAACTTATCTTTCCATAACATCACATACTATAAATTTTATGAGGCCATTGTGGACCAAGGCCTCCTCTTTCCCTTTCTTAACCTTTGAACTCATTTCTCTTAAAGACTATAGTAGGAAATAAGGAGTTCTCAATTTTTTGTCAAGTCTATGGTGAAACAAATTCTTGAGCTAATGCAAGAACTTGAAATGGTATGCATATAGCATACTCAAAACTTCCCTCATAAGTGATATAATTTAGTAGGTGGTAGGCTACTTGATCCCATGGGTTTGGAAGAGTATCTCTTTTGAACCCATTCTTGTTTCACTTAGGTTCTACATAACTTAGGAAAAACAATTTATTAGCATCGATTGCAAGCTTCCTTTCATATTTATCCTAAGGTAAACCCATGGGAAGTCCTTAAACTTTTCTTATGATGGATTCATTCACATACATTACCAATCCTCTTACTGTTATGATGTATTCTTGACCTTTGATATTTTGAAAAATATATTCAAATTCAAGAGTTATCCTATCATCATATCCTTGTAGTTTATCAAAATAAACTATCCAATTGGGTTGTTGGTAGACCGCAACCACCTTGGGGTTTTTGTATAGCCTAGAGGTATTTGTAGGATCACTCCTATTGAATCCTCCCCTAACATTTCACTTAGAATTCCTTCTCTGTGAATCCTGAAGGTTGTGTGCACACGTAGTTCTACTAACTTAGAAAACTAGAGAATGAAAAATAGAGATATTTTGGCTTGCCTGGGTTCCTAATGGGAAGGAAAAGAAAATCAAAGTAAGGGGTATAGGATGGCATCATGGGAGTTGAGGATAGATGAAAAACATACACAATATGTAACTAAAATTGTAATTGCTAAAGAAGAATGTGGAGTTAGTAGGGTATAACCTCATGTGCACAACAACCACAAGGTTGTTGTGCATGCCAATTTGGCATGCACAACATCCACGGTGGCTTTTGTGCATGCCAATTGGAAAATGCGGTCCTTTATTCTAGGATTATTCTTCTTAGCATGAGTTCCCCATGGGATTCTCCCAAATCCTTTGTTGGGATAGAAGGTATGTCCTCCTCAATGTCTATGGTAGGTGTGTGTTCAATAATAGACAACTTGTTTGTTACTTGGGACATATTCCTTTCCCTTATGGCTTTACTTTGTTTCCCTCCCTATGGGTTGCCCATAGTAATTTTGAGGGGACTTCTATATGGTGTGCCCATATGGACCAAACTAGTAGCAATGTCCCTGTCATTCTCCTATTTTCTAGTAGACACTTATTTTTCTTCCTCCTTTATGTTTGTCTTCTTGTGTGTTCTCCTCTTTTTCTCATACATGCCTTACCTCCAATATTTGTATTCTTCCTAGATTCTATTGGGCTACCTCTTGGTTCAGATTAGCTTGCAGGGACAATAATTCTTCTTTTCTAATGGTTAATAACTTATCCCAGGTGATTTTGCAACTTTGTCCATTCAATGTATCATGTACAATTAGCTTGATAATCCCATGATGGGCTAATGCATCCACCTTTCCTACCTACACTTTAGAACTCATTTCTCTTAGAGACTATAAAAAATAATAAGGAATGCTCAAGTTCTTTTCAGGTATGTTGATAGAAAATGTCTTCAATGATGTAACAATTTGAAGTGAAATGCATAGACCATGTTATTCCTTTCGTCACAAGTTATGTATTTCATTATGTGCAAGACCACCTCATCTCTTGGTGAGGGAAAATTCTCTCTCTTAAAACCATTCTTGTTCTCTTCCATTGTTTCATAGGACCCAAGGAGGATCCTTTTTGCATATAAGGCTAGTTTTGTTTCCTCCCTTTCCCATGGAAATCCCATAGGGAGTCTTGTAACTATCATCAACACGGGTTCATTGATTTGGATTTGTAAGCCCTTAACTATTGTCATGTATTCTTGTTCCTCCAAGTTTGGGAAATTATGTACAAATTCAAGAGAAATTTCATCATCAAACCCTTGATGCCTATTGAAGTATTCCAACCAATTAGATTTTTGGAATGTGTCATTCACTTTAGGATTGGCATACAATTTAGAAGGGTTTGTAGGTTCCATTCTATTAAATCTAGCTACCATCTTAGTATTTGATTAATCTTCTTTGCTAGATGTTGTCTTTTTGCTCGGGGTCTACCCCACTCTACTTATTCTTTTGATAATATAAGCAAGAATCTCGTGCCTATTATTATTCTATCTCTGAGATTAACTCATTCCTCTATCCCCAATTGTGGTTTTGGGATTTTCCTTGGTCTTTGCTTTCTTTTAACATTTCTCCATGCAAGTCTTCCTTGTTATGCTTCTTGAGATTTTTCAACAATCCAACGTTTCTCTAGTATACCAAAAATTAGATTGTTGACACTTATACTTTTCACCTTACCTTGATGCTAACTTGGGTTCTGATAATATTTAGACTACTCAATAGAATCAATCACTTTGATTCAATCATCTTAGGGTTCTAGGCTTTGAGTTTTGGAAACTCAAAATTACACTGTTTACCTTCTCTTGACGTTAAATTTGGCTCTATCAATACTTAAAATATTTGACAAACTCAAATTGTCTACAATCATCCCAAGGGTTTAGGCTTCGAGCTTTGGAAACTCATGCATGCACGACAACCCTGTGGTTGTTGTGCATGCCAATTTGAGTTTGCTCGATGGCCTTATACTTGCTATGATTGCATTCTTTACTTTACATGACCTCCCCATCTTTTATATTTTGATAGATGAAGTCATGATGGAAACAATGAGTTGCTTCTCCCCCACCTTAGATCTCAATGACCACATTGACACGAGTTAGGGTTGTGATAGAGTGAAGTTAGGGTGATTGAGAAATGTGCAAATTTGTTTCTTTGGAAATAATAATGATTCATTTGAATTTTAAATGAGAAGAACCATTCATAGTAGATTTCTTGCTATGGGTACTTAGTAAATTTGACCTATACTATATACACACTATTGAGACTTTGGGCTCGCTCAAAACATAGTAGGGTTTATTGATCTTTTAAGGTTTCCTCCTTGATATTTTTTGAATTGGAATTTGAATCTCCATCATCAATCATGTATGAAGATGAAATCTAGTGTTTGAAATCCATGTGCAACTTCAAGATGGGATATTGACATGGCCTTTTCATTTGTAGATTGAATTCCATACTCCATCTCCATATATTTTTTTTTATCTTTGTAACTCTGAGAACTTTCCTTCCGTGAACTATATAAGGAGTGGATGCTTTATGAGTGAGTGAGCACATTTTGAATTGATACATGTTAGAAGTTATATGCATGGAGAATGAATTTTGATACTGTGTTCGAGAAGGTTAATGTATGTACATAATGTTACACTGTCATGTCCTTGTATCTAATCCTTGAGAATTTTTCTTTCCCTTTTGTGTTGTAAGTTTTATATTGTATATTCATGGAGTTTTAACTTGTTTTTTTTTGTAGTCCTTTATGGCAGTGAATGACCATAGTAGGTCATGAACTCTAAATTCATTATTGTTCTTGTCTTCCCCTACATACCATGGAATAATCTCAAATGATCAATGCATAATGATGATGAGTTATTGAGCTTAAATGTGGTATCCTTGAAGATATGATATATCAATGCCTTCTATAGATTCAAACTGCAAGCCTAGATATTGACAACCAATGCCATGGTAAGATGTACAACATGGTGAGTACATATTGAAATTCCAAACTTGGTTCAAGAGCTTGGTTGCACAGAAAGATTGCCATGGTGAGATTGTTTTATTGAGCTTTATGAGAAGATGCATCAAGGAAATTTCTTCAGTCAAGGCAAGACATGTGAAGGCAAGGCATGGCTTGTCAAGGCAAGGCGTGGCAAGGCTAGACATGACATGTCAAGGCAAGACATGGCATGTCAAGGCAAGGCAAGGCATGTCATGTCAAGGAAAGGCATGCCAATGCAAGGCATGGCATGTCAAGGCAAGGCAAGGCAAGGCTAGGCATATAATTTTTTTATGATCTTTACTAATGTTTATTAGAATTGTTGAATGTTTTACATCATTGGAATGACATCTTAGATGTAACTTATTTGATATTATATTATCATATGTGCACTTTGGTATGATGTAATATGATTATCGTTTCATTTCATATGTTGTAATATTAGATATATAATAGAGAAATTAATTATTGCATGAAATAACTAATAAATTTTCATTCTAAATGTTTGTTTTTGCAGAACAAGGATCTTCCAAAAGATTCGGATCATCCTAAACAAATAGATCCAGATCATGATGTTGGGTCCGATGATGAGATGGCAAATGATGCTCATGATGATCACACATATACAGATGGCAACGATGCCATTTCCAATGCAGATGATGACGACGACGATCATGATGATCATGATCACGACGATGATGATGATGTTGAGGCAGTTGCTAGTAGCAGCCAATGACATTCATGATCATATAGATTGCATCATGGATCATTTTTTATATATTGTTATAATGCCTCTTTTCATGGTTATTATCATATGTAGCATTTTCACGGCCTCTAATACCATATTATTGTTTGGATTTATATGCTTAGGAGTTAGTTAAGATCTACTTGGTCTAATGTGTCATTAAGTAAAAGTGTGTTTCTTTAGTATGCCTTAGTATGCATTTGTAGTTAGGAAATTTGACGGTCACAATATGTTCTTGACATAGACTGATCCGACAGTTCATATTCTCCTCGATCTTAATGGCCATTGATCTGTGGCTTAACACCCGATTGGTCCATGATCTCTATTTAAAGAGCATGGAGGTTCATTTTCCGATGATCGATTGTGAGAAACTCTCTTGTAAAATATCTTTGTAATCTTTTTCTTTTGCATTAATAAACTGCTCTAAGTGGTTGCATTGGCTAGGGTCATGGATGTTTCCCCGTAGAGGTTTTACCACGTGAAAACATCGGTGTGTTGATCTTTGATCTAGTTATCTGAGTGGTTATTGAAGGTGTTCATCCTATGTTGGAATACTTGTGTTGTCGAACATGGTATCAGAGCCTGTTTGAAGACCCGCTCCTATTGTAGATTGAGATCGTGAAGCCGGTTGCCTCATCTCCATTTTATGTCATTTCCCTACATTTCTAGGTTGAGAGGACTATTCCATTGCGTCCAGAGCGCTCGTTTCAGTCAGGAACACTTTTTTTTCACTTGAAAAGGTTTATGTTTTCCCAATATACGACCATTTCAGTCAGATCTAAAGGTATAAAGCCTGAATACACATTTGTTAAATTTTTGCAGAGTATCGTTTTGGTTTTATTTCGGTTTTGTATTATTTATTTCCGGGTTGCTACTGTTTTAGATCTGCGTATGATATTTGCCTCGCGCCCTGTGCGATCTCGGCAAATCAGAAACATATAGGAAAATGTGCATCTTCCGAGTAAGCTAACCGAGATCTAACCCTTGTTGTCATCAAGCAATGAAATTTTTTTCTTGTGTGAATTTTTTTTTTTAGCACGCTCTCCAAGGTCGTCTTCAACAACAACAACAACAACAATCCTCTTCCTAAAAAATACAATATGTTTTGCTAGACCATTTGGTTAAAAGTTGCCTTATTAAGTAAGAGATCTTGAGTTCAAGTCTCTCTTTTGTTACTTTTTTTGAAAAAGTTCATGCTAAAATTGTAAAGTGTATTTCACTTCAAGTATAAAAGTGAATCACTATAAGTAGCTTTAATATTTTATTTTAGAGTTATTTATTTTGCATGCAACTTTTCTTTTATAAAGTAACTTCATTGTAAAAGTGATCCCCACTTCTCTTTATAAAAGTGGGTCACTTCATAAAACAACTTACACTATCACGTGGTCCTTTGGTTACCGTTTATGCATTTTTTAAAAAGGGCACAACTCTCATATCCGAAGTCTGTTTTCAGTGCCGTTTTATTTTAAACCGCATAATTTTTCGAGATCTTTCCATCCAGATCCTCGGTTTCAGTTTTTAAATCCATATTATATGCATATTTAATATGGTTTCTACAAGTAATCTCTTGCTTACCGACACTAACTACTTCCAATGGAAATCTCATATGGAAGATTTATTAAGAAGTAAAGGCTTGTACCGGATTACCTTGGGAAAGAAAAAAACACCCATTGATGATGATAAGTGTTAAGGTTTAAGCTATTATTAGGTTTCTTTTCAATTTACTAGATAACCATAGCATATATATGATCACTAAGAGAAACACAATCACAAGATACACAACATTTATCCTAGGAAACCCTCATGGGGAAGAAAACCCAGCAAAATATTCCTTAATATAGATAGCCAATACAATGCCAAGACAATAAACCAAACACTAGAGAATATCCTCTCCAAGCAATGCACCTCTCTCTCTTCCTTCTTCTGACAACTGGTAACTACAACTTCCTTCAATACTTGTGCACTAGATGATTGAGTTGAGTGAGTGAACAAATGAGGCGTTGACTTCCTTTATTTATACAAATTGGCAAGTGTTGAAAGGAGATGTCTCTTGACTGGTAGGGCCAGCTTGTCTTTATAGGTGGTTAGAACCACTTTAATTTGCCTGGGGGGCGACTTCTTAATTTTCATATTACAATTAGGGTTTGACCAATCCGAAAAAGGGGATTTGGTCAATTACAATGCCCGACATGATCAATCCACAAAAGGGGATTTGGTCAATTACAATGCCCAACATGATCAATCCACAAAAGGGGATTGATCTAATGAATAATAAATGAATAATAAATAGAATACTCTTTGCAGTTACAATATTTCAACACTCCCCCTTAACAAGAAAGGTATTCTACAACATCATCAGGAGAGAGAGAGAGAGAGAGGGCAACAACATCAACAGTGTCTGGAACAATGATTGGCATATCTATAAATCATCAAAAGTTTTTCTCATCATCCATATCATCATTCACTCCCTCTTAACAAGAAGGATATTCTTTATCTTTTGATAGGTCACTGGATGTCATCATCAACTGAACAACATCATCTGGGCAATATCATCAACTTGATAATCATCATCAACTGGACAACAACATCAATTGGATAACATCATCGACTGGGTAACAACATCAACTGGATAACATCATCAACTGGGCAACATCATCAACTGGGTAACAACATCAATATAATCCACTTGGTCATCTGGCATCACGATCACTGACTGGTTCTCCATGAATCCATATTAAAAAAGTTTTGTTCTCTTTATCTTCACGCAGAAGATACTCTTTCTTTATTTTGTCTTCATGTAGAAGATACTCTTTCTTATCTTCACACATAAGATATTCTATGAGTTTTTCCATAACTTTTATGTTCTCCCTTCTCTTGTAGTCATCTATCTCACCCATCCATTGGGGAGGACTACTACAGTAGCTTCACTCCTAGTCATCCCACATGAACTAGAGAAGCTAAGCTGCTAGCCTGGGCAAGACTAGACTCCATTTCCATGATCCACGCAGGATCATGACACAAACCTCAAGAGCCAACTAACCATTCCACGTGGTCAAGGTTTGTGTTCCAAGCTACTCAATCCTTGGCCAGAGGAGAGTATTTGTCTGCTGCCCCTTGGAGAAACATCCACAATCCTCTCTACGAGGGTGGTCACACCCCTCTCTACGAGGGTATTCTAGCATGTCCCTAGAGTATTCAAAACTCAACACTTGGACAAAGGCCAACCTTGGCAAATTTCTCATTCCCCTTCTCTACGAAGGTCTCTTCCTTCTCTACGAAGGTCTCTTCCTTCTCTATGAAGGTCTCTTCTCTTTCTCCTTCTCTATGAAGGTCTAGCTATGGGATCTAGAAAAAAAAAATCTCTTGTGGTCCAAAATCTTTCCATGGTATAATACCATGCCACCCATCTGCTAGGCACCATCCATCTACTGGATAACTTTCATCTTGATCAAAATATCTCATTACTCATCCTTGAAGTTCTCTTATGTAATATCCTGGGTGCCTTCTTGAATTCGAACATTTCTTTCTTTCTGACTTCATATTAGATCAAGTTGCTCCCTCTGCATCTATAAGAACGATACTGGAGCAGCATGTAGTTACCTCCATCTCATCAACTATATCTAAGTATCCATCTTTCTCTTCATCTTGAACATTTTTGTTTTGCATCTCTAGGAGCCTCCTCCTCCTATATAAATATTGGATATTGTCTGGTTCTTACTGACTGTCACCATATCATAAGTCCTTCTCATGCTGTCTAACTTCTGCAAGTCAAGGCATAAGTTCTTTCTTCCGAGACCTGTAAACTTACTTACAGTATGATTTCTGAGATATGTCACTTAGCCAATCAATCAGTAACAATAAGCAGTAATCAAATAAAACTATATCATGATTTCTATCAGACTAGTACACATCTTTTCTTAAGCAAAACTTGTTCAACCATGTACACATCTA
>ML792610.1:37083-85919 GCA_009831015.1 Picea engelmannii
CTCTTTTTCACTCTAGCTATGAAATTACCAAATTTTCCCTTACTATCATAGCTAAACACATACCTTTGTCACTCTCATGAGTGATCATACCTGAAATAAATATTTTATCTCTTTCTTTATCCTCTTCTTTGATACTTCCTCCATAAATATGCATAGACACTGAAATAAAACGAGGTTAATTAACATTCTCACAAAAATCTAACTTGTAATGATAAAGTATTAAAGTAAACAAGATACTAAAAATAAACATGAATACTTATCTTTTGTTTTTTTGTGTGGGGAGGCTCCATGGACTCCACCATTTGTTATCTTTCTTTAGATCAACTATCTTCAACTTAAAGTACATAATCCTTAATTTCTACTAAAGCTTTCTTTGAGAAAGGAGATTCCTCTTCCTCTGCCACATGTGCTTGGTGCTTTCTTTTCCCTTTTCCTTGAGGACAATCATAGGAAAAGTGTCCCAAATTTTGACAGTTGTAGCATCTGATCTTTGAAACATCTTTCTTCTTATCTGGAACTCTTATGGAGTTAGATTCTTTATTGTTCTTCTTGAAGGAACTTCTTCTGTTCTTTTGAATTGTAAAATCTTTTTCTTCGTCAACAATTAATCTCTTATGTTGGTCTGCAAGTCTAGATTCTTCGTGTGTGCAATCTTACCATAACTTATCAAACTTGGGTAACTTGCTTCTTGCACACACTCCTTGTACAAAAGGAATCCAAAATGTTGGAAACCCATTTAGGGTTGTGGTTACAATCTCTTTTTCACTAATGACATCTCCAATAGCTGCAAGCTGATCTCTAATCTGAGAAACTCTCATAAGATAGGATGAGACAGATTCTGAGTTTTCCATCTTCATATTACGAAGCTGATTTTTTAAGGCAAGATTTCGGCTAATGTCTTTGCTTTCATATAACCTGCTGAGTGCTTCATACATTTGCCTTGTTGTCTGCAGTTTGGATATATGAGGGATCAAGTGATCCTTTACTGAATCTGACACGATTCTCTTTGCTTTCTTTTCATTCTTCTTATGCTTGGTCTTTTGCTCTTCTTCCTCTAGTTCTGGTACACCCATTGTAACATGTTCTAGGAGATCATTCTCATCTAGAATCATTTGCAACCTATGTTTCCAAGATCTAAAGTTTCCAGATCCTTCCAACCTGTCTTCTACCCTCATATCGGTCACCATTCTTTTTTGCAGTAGAAACCCTAGCCCTTCGGACTATAGAAATAATAGAAAAATCAAATTTCTTGGATCTGAAAACTGAACTCACCAAATATGCGTTGGACTGATGTGAGTATGCTGGTATAGTCAGTTTCTGAAAATTCCAAATTTTACCCCTTGAAACTGAGCTTGCGGAAATCTGGACTGGTACTTCTGGTATTGATTCTGGTTTCCTGGTTTTTTGGTACTTCTAGTGCTTCTAGTTTTCTGGTACCAGTGAAAACTAGGGTTTCACTTTCCAGGAGTTTTGTCCACTAAAAAGGTGCGCTCAAGGTGCCAAAATATTCACTAGGGTAGGCTGCACTTTTCTAGATGGTTTTTAGGCAAAAATTCATCTCCAACAAAAGCCATAATTTTCTTGTATGACAACAGTGATGTTTTTGCTTATCTAGTGAAAGGTGCTCTCATCAGCTTAGCTCTGATACTATGTTAAGGTTTAAGCTATTATTAGGTTTCTTTTCAATTTACTAGATAACCATATCATAGATAGGATCACTGAGAGAAACACAATCACAAGATACACAACATTTATCCTGGGAAACCCTCATGGGGAAGAAAACCTAGCAAAAACTTCCTTAATATATATAGCCAATACAATGCCAAGACAATAAAGCAAACACTAGAGAATATCCTCTCCAAGCAATGTGCCTCTCTATCTTCCTTCTTCCGACAATTGGTAACTATAGCTTCCTTCAATACATGCGCACTAGATGAGTGAGTTGAGTGAGTGACCAAATGAGGCGTTGGATTCCTTTATTTATACAAACTGACAAGCACTGAAAGGAGGTGTCTCTTCACTAGCAGGACCGACTTGTCTTTCTGGGTGGTTAGAACCACTTTAATTTGCCTGGGGGCCGACTTCTTAATTTGCATATTACAATTAGGGTTTGACCTATCCACAAAAGGGGATTTGGTCAATTATAATGCCTGACATGATCAATCCACAAAAGGGGATTGATCTAATGAATAATAAATGAATAATAAAAAGAATATTCTTTGCAGTTACAATATTTAAACAATAAGAAAGTAAAATGGGCTAATAGGAGTGATGAAGCACGTGGACTAATCAGAATGTCCATCTCTCTTGATTTAAGGTTCCACCTTAAAGATATTGATGACTCGAAGAAGCTTGGGAAAAGATTGAATCTGTGTTTGGTAAACTCAATATTATCCGAGCACAACAGTTAAAAAATCAAGTACTGACCTTAAGTCCAAGTGATTTTACTTGCCTTGCAGACTATCTATCTAAGTTTAAAACACTCGAAATTTTATGTGAAGAATGTGAGATAAAAATGGAAGAAGAGCATTGCATCTATCTTATTCTTTCTAAGCTAGGTAGTGCATATTTTGTGTTTGTATCTACCTTTTATGCCATGAGAGAAGCTCTAGAGAAAGCTTATCAAAAACCCACTCTTGAGTCCTTTTGTGCTGCTTTGATTAGAGAGGAAGATAAACTTGTACAACTTGGAGTGATCAGCACTGCAGGTACCTCCAACAAAGTCTTAGTTGCCCAACAGAAAGATAAACCCAAATATACCAAGAAGCAACATCCTCACTAAAAAAACAAGCAACATAAGGGTTCCAAACCCACTCAAACAACTTCAGCTCCTAATGGTGACAAAGGAGCAAAATATAAAAATAAGAAGACTGACAGAGATTGCAATTTTTGTGATAAAGATGGTCATGATGAGTCCAAATGTTTCAAGAAGATGGCAACTTTGGAAGCAACGATGAAGAAGCACAACATCAATATTGATTCTACTTCTTCTTCTTTTGGACATGCACTTTCTACTTCTGGTTTCTCCTTCAGTACAACTTCTACTTCTTCTTCTGATGAGTGGTTTATTGATTCTGGAGCATCTTATCATATGGCCAAGGATAAAGACATATTTTCTGCTCTAAATGAATGTAACACCAAGAAAATATTTGTTGGTGATGATAGATCTCTTAGTGTTGTAGGATTTGGAACAGTTCAAGTAGATAATGGTCATTTCAATTATGTATTATGTGTTCCATGTCTTTCTTGTAACCTTCTATCAGTATATCAAATCACTCATTCAGGTGAAGGTAAAATCGTAGAGTTTTCACCACACCAAGTTGTAATCAAGGATCTAAAAGATCCTAAGCATGTTCTTGCAACTGGAATTGCTGATGATATTACCGGGTTGTACAAGTTTGACAACTTTGGGTCATCATCTTTTTCATCAGTTTTTGTTGCTCATAGCGATGACTTGAGCAAATTTTGGCATGAGTGGTTTGGTCATATAAACTATCGCTCATTGCAACAACTATGTAATCAACAGATGGTGACTAGTCTTCCTCCTATTTCATGCAGAGATGGTGTTTGTGTCGGTTGTGTTCTTGGCAAACATCATCAGGACAATTTTGACAAATGTGCCTCTTGGCACGCCTCTAGCTTTTTATAGCTTGTTCACAGTGATCTGTGCGGTCCACTTTCTACTCCTTCTTTTTCTAGGTGCACGTATTTCTCAACTTTCATTGATGACTTTTCCAGACGTACTTGGGTTTACTTCTTAAAACTTAAGAGTGAAGTTTTTGACAAGTTTTTAGCCTACAAGGCCCTTATAGAAAAACAATATGGACATCAAATTCAAAGGTTAAGAACAGATAATGGAGGCAAATATGTGAACAATCATTTTACAAGTTATTGTACTACACAGGGCATCCAAATGCAACACAATGTTCCATATACACCACAACAAAATGGTGTTGTTGAGAGAAAGAACCACACACTAAAAGAAATGGATAATTGTATGATCCAATATAAGGGATTAAGTCTAAAGTATTGGGAAGAAACAATCAACTGTGCAAATTACATAGTAAATCACACTCCCACAAAGGCTCTTAAAAATATAATACCAGAATAAGCTTGGACTAAAATTAAACCAGATGTAAGTCACTTATGTGTATTTGGCAGCATAGCATAGGCTCACATTCCTGATGAGAAAATGAAAGCATTACAGCCTAAAAGTGAGAAGTGTATATTTGTTGGTTATGCTAAAGATGTCAAAGGTTATAGACTTCTTCAACCACATTATAATGAAATTATTATTAGAAGAGATGCTAAATTTGATGAAAATCTCTTGGCCTACGAGCCGAATTCGACGATTGTGCCTTCTTCGGCCTGTGAGCCATCTTCGGTGTTTGTGCCTTCTTATGTTCCTATTCTGGTTTCTTCTTCAGATGATGACAGTGAGGATGAAAATCCACCTTCGCCTGCTCACCTTCCTCCAGATGAGTCCTTTGAACCTGAACCAACACCAGTTCTACCACTTCCTAGATGGGTTCGTTCAACACGAGAAGCAGTTGGTGGTCTTGTCGGTGATCCTTCAGATCAGCGTCAAACACGTTCACAGTTCTAGTGAGCCTCTTCTCTTTTGGCTCAAGTTTTAGAGACTCGTGATCTAGAGACATTTGCAGAAGCTTCAGGCCATCCAGATTGGGATACAACAATGAATGAAGAGTATCATTTTTTAATGGCAAACGATACTTGGGATCTTGTACCTCTTCCAAAAGGAAGAAAACTTGTCACATGTAAATGGGTGTACATAACTAAGTATGCATCAGATGAAAGTGTTGAAAGACACAAGGCTTGGTTAGTTGCCAAAGGATTTTCCGAAGTTGAAGGAATTGACTATAATGAAACCTTTGCCCCTGTAGCCAAAATGAATTCCATCTGCCTTGTTCTTGCCCTTGTTGCCTCACATAAATGGGAGGTCCATCAGATGGATGTTAAATCTGCCTTCTTGAATGGAGATTTGCAAGAAGAAATCTACATGGAACAACTTCCTGGCTATGTCCAAAATGACTCTAGCCTTGTTTGTCGCCTCAATAAATCTCTTTATGGTCTTAAGCAAGGTCCCCGAGCTTGGTATGCGAAAATGGACAACTTTCTTATTGACACTGGATTCTCTGGATGCCATCTGATCCTAATGTCTATACCAAGAAAGTAGGAAGCCATCTCATAATCCTTGTCTTTTATGTTGATGACCTTATCCTTATTGGTAGTGACTCAAAACTTTTAAACCATGTGAAAACCAACCTTAAGAAGAAATTTGAAATGACAGACTTAGGTTTTTTGCACTATTTCCTTGGCCTCCAAGTTTTGCAAACCAATGAAGGAATTTTTCTTTCCCGATCTAAGTATGCTTGTGACCTTCTTCGTCGCTTTCACATGGATGATTGTAAACCATCCCCTTCTCCCTTCCATTATGGAGTCAAGCTTACTGCCACCTGTACTTCTCCCGAAGTTGATGCCACCCTGTATCGTCAGTTAGTTGGTATCCTCTTATACTTGAATCATACCCATCCCGATCTTTCCTTTGTTGTTGGTCTTGTTGCTCGGTATATGCAAACACCCCATGAAAGCCATTGGAAAGAAGCTAAAAGGATACTTCTCTATGTCCGTGGTACAGTTCAGTTCGGGATACATTACAGTTCAAGGGAGACTCCTTTATTGGTTGGTTTCACTGATTCAGATTGGGCCGACAACCCTGATGATCGGAAGTCTACTGCAGGTTATGTTTTCAACCTTGGTTTAGGACCTGTCACTTGGGCCTGTAAGAAACAACATGCTATTGCACTTTCTTCAGCAGAAGCAGAGTACCAAGCAGTGGTAAATGCAAGTCAGGAAGCCTTGTGGCTTCGACAGATCCTTTCAGAGTTTGGATTTCAGCAGCAACATCCGACCAACCTTTGGTGCGACAATCAGAGTGTCATCAAGCTCGCCAAAGACGTAGTTCAACATAATTGCAACAAGCACATCGAGCTACACATGCACTTCATCAGAAAGTTCATTCATGATCAAGTTATTGAAGTGCTATTTTTCCCTATAGAAGATCAAGTTGCAGACATTTTCACAAAGTCTCTTACATAAGTGAAGTTTTCCAAACTTGATCTATATTAGGAGTTCAGGAAGTTGTCATTAAGGGGGGATAGGCTCTATTGCCTGCCTCCTTCTCCTATTGTGTCACTATTGTAAATCCTTCAATCCTATCCCAAATTGTTCTTAAGGGGGGATGTTAGGATATTTAGACACTTAGGAGTTAGTTAAGATCTACTTGGTCTAATGTGTCGTTAGGTAAAAGTGTGTTTCTTAGTGTGTTTGTTTAGTATGCATTTGTAGTTAGGAAATCTGATGGTCATGATATGTTCCCGACATAGAGTGATCTGACGGTTCATATTCTCCTCGGTCTTAACGACCATTGATCTGTGGCTTAACACCTGATTGGTCCATGATCTCTATTTAAAGAGCATGGAGGGTCATTTGTCAATGATTGGTTGTGAGAAACTCTCTTGTAAAATCTCTCTGTAATCTTTTTCTTTTTCATTAATAAACTGGTCCAATTGGCCGCGTTGGCTGGGGCCGTGGATGTTTCCTTGTAGGGGTTTTACCATGTGAAAACATCGGTGTGTTGATCTTTGATCTAGTTACGTGAGTGGTTACTGAAGGTGTCCGTCCTCTATTGGAATACCTGTGTTGTCGAACAATTATTAAGTTGTATCATTTTGACATGTTTCATGTTGACTTATATCGTTTGGACATGATGTATCATATTGACTTGTATGATTTTGTCTTGCATAATTTATCATTTTTATTTATATCATTTGTACATGATGTATCATTTTGACTTATGTCGACTATTGGACATGTATCATTTTCAGATGATATTGATCTACTGGCATATATATTTGACTTTCACTTGTTTTAGTTATATATGATGATGATCTTATCAATATTGACTCGTCAATTTTTATATATTGAAAGTGGTTGATGATTTTTGGATGCATATTTATTACGTATGATGGTTTTGATTTACTGCTCATGATGGATGTTGTCAAATTCACTTAAATTATAGATATTTGACTCACTTGTTTTAATTATAGACGATGATCATAATCATCTTGTTATTCTATATATATTGGATGTTGTAGATTCTATTTTGATGGAGATTTAATAAGTATAATGATGTTGTTAATTTGTATGGATGTACGTTTCCCTAAAAAAATCTTTATAAATGTTATCCTATAAAATATTTCAAATGCATCTATATGACTAGCTTACTATATAATCATATAAGTTATTTAAGAGACATGATATATTTAACTAATTAAATTGAAATAAAACATATTAAATTAATAATTGTAAGCAAAACAAGAAGCATTGTTGGAAGCAAGAAATGAAGCAACAATGGAAACCAAATTGGAAGCCACACTGGAAGCAAAACTAGAAGCAAAACTGGAACCCAAACCAGAAGCAAAACTAGAAGAAAAACTAGCTGTAAAACTGGAATCCAAACCAGAAGCCAAAATGGAAGCAAAATTGGAAGCCATATCAGAAGCAAACCTGGAAGCCAAACCAGAAGACAAAATGGAAGGCATATCAGAAGAAAAATTGGAAGCAACACCTGGTGCTATTCCTAGCACCAAACTGGAAGCAAAATTCAAAGCCATATCAGAAGCAAAATTGGACATATAACGGGATGCCAAAACAAACGCAAAAATGGAAGCAAAATTGGAAGGCATATTAGAAGAAAAACTGGAAGAAGACTTGGCGTTATACCTGGCACTAATCCTATAGCTATTCCCGACGTTAATCCTCGCACTATTCATGGTGCTAATCCTGGAGTTGTTCTTGGTGTTAAACCTGGCACTATTCTTGGCGATATTCTTGGTGCTAAACTTGGCGATATTCTTGGCGCTAAATCTGGCACTAATTTTTTGCCGCTAAATCTGATGCTAATTCTGGTGCTAAATTTGGCGCAATCATAAAAAGTCCATATTACGCCCAATTTTGCACCAAAAAAGGTGTCTGATTCATGGAGTAAAATACACTAAATTTTGACACTATTTTAGGCGTTAATTGCATGTTCTGTTGTAGTGTGAGGAAACCAACCCAGAAAATAGGCGATGATGCTACAAATCTAAGAAGGTGAACAAGGGAAATCTACACATCTCACTACAAATAAATTATTGGTCCAAGTCCCTTTGCCAATCCACTAAGCCATGGACCTTTATTGATTAACTTTTTAGAGAGCATTGGACCTTCATTTGGCATATATTTGGATGGAAATAATGATAGAGCTACCATTCCTCAGAGGTGAAGTAGTAGCAACAAAGGTTGCAACAACAAATTCCACTATAGAGACATTGAAACCTTGCAATGGATCAAACCCTCTCATCCATGGATTTGGTAGTGTTGCACCATAAACAATTGCTTGAACTTAGTGCAAACCCTTTCAAATATTCGTGAGCATAATGATGGCAAATTTGATTTATGTACCAGAGACTATTTTTCATGTAGATTTGATGTCCAATTCAATTTCTTGGCTAGATTTAATCATTAGTTTAGTACAAATCCATTGATATTCCTATGTGTAGGCATCATGTTTCTTTCCCAAATTCCCTCAACCAATTCTTATAACAACCCCCCCGACAAACACATATATCCCTACTTCAATTTAAAGATATTTGTTCCCCCCCTTAATATGAAATAATATAACGACTTTATTTTTCACATTTTAAAAGCCCCTTTATGAATGGACGTGATAAGATATTGGTCAACAAGTGAATCCCCCATGCAACTTAGTTGTCCAAAGGTTTATACTAATCAAACCCTGCAACTAAGGAAACCAAATGATCGAGGCACTAGCACTAGCTTATGTGAGGTTGTCGTGCTCTGGTGATAAGTTATAGTAGTTTTAACCCTACATGGAAAAAATATTTATGAAATATAATATATGGAAGAGGAAGAGTTGTAACAAAGCCTTGTATTAGTCTTTAAGTGTTGGATTCGAATAAAATAATGTTGGACAAAATTTTGTCCTCGTCATATTGGTGCATAGTGGTAGATTGTATTACTTGTATGCACTTATATTATTTTTGTTGTTGTGTTTATACTCTTTTATGCATTGGAACTATCTATCAAACTATATTTAATAGTCGAAACTTTTGGTTTAATAGTCAAAACTTCTAGAGTTAAAATCTTAATTTTGTAATATTAACATAACATTAACAATTCACTTAGGTCGATTGCATAAACTCCAAGATGGAAAGAACCCTAGGCCGTTAGATAGTCAATAGATTAAGTCCACTTGCTAAAACACCTTTGACAATGTTGAGTTGATCTTGCTACTCTATGTTATCGATGACCAAGTATTAAATTAGCTTAATTGATTGAGTGGACCAATGACTTAGGGGATCAACACCTACAAGATATCAAAGTTTGCCTCGAGGGGTGCAACAAAATCATGCATAAGTCATTATTGCATTAGAAGGTTGTTATTGTAGGAGCCAAGGGATTGCCAACCTTGGGATTTAAGAGTTAACTTATTATTTGAGGTGGTTCACCCATAAACATGGTTTCCAACCATTGTTCTCTTCTTCATAAGTCTTAACCACATTAGAGATGGTTGAGAGGTTGTAAGGTACCTTATTGTCCAAAGGTAGGTGTGACACCTCATCATGCTAGCCATGTGACCGACTCTATCTCCTCTTTAACCACTAATGAACTTGTCTGTGTGCTCGATAATGAGGTAAGCGAAGGCTCGAGCCTCAATAGTTTATATGGGTAGAGAATGAGAACGTGACTAGGACTGCTTAAGAGAGACATGGTTCACTATACAATGCACCTCACCCTAATATTCTAGAAACTACCACATGTGTTCTTGATTGAGTGAGTACATTTTGACTTAGGCTTTGGATTAGCATGAATTGATTAACCATTGCAGAGACTATGCAAACCAATGAAAAAGTTAGGTCATCTACATATTTGAAATTGATCTTGTTATAGGTTTTTTAAAGGTGAAAAAGACTTTCCACTTTCAACATATGCCACATTCCTCCAAATTCATCACCCATATAGTGTCTTGTAACTTAGTAGGGTAACCTTCCATGTAAGTTAAGTTCAAGTGAATTACTTACATAAAGTATTAGCTCTATAAGTTGACTGCATAGCCATAAGTTAGGCTCAAAAGATTCAATCTTTCGACAGAACATGCATTAATATGATTGGAGCAAATTCAATTATCGACACAATCATTATTCGTTGGGAGGTTGCCATGAGTTAGGAATCATGCCTATAAAAAATTTCCAAATCAGTCAAAAGCTATGTAAGCACTTTATATCAAAACATCTCTATCTTATTAATATGTCCAATAACAAAGTTGGACCAATCCATTTATACCCATTAATGCATTTGTACTTAACAAAGTGCTCCATGCAATTCTAAGCCCGATCCTTGCCCTGTTGTTGGTCTAGGGAGCAACACTAAGCTTAATATAAATAATTGGGAATCCAACTTTGATTTTTTTCAAAATAAATTATTTAAATATAGAAGGTTTAAATTTTGCTTCAATTTGATTTAACATATCCAATTTTTAGATTTTAGAAAGGATGTTTTCAATAGATTTATACCTCTACTAGTATTAATGTTTAATTTAATAGGTTGAAATATCCACCCAAGGTATCTTGTTGATGAGAAAACCATAGGTCACAGGCTCAAATTTTATCGAGTCCCTCGAGGTTACCAAGTTTTACCGTGGTTGACAATTGAGTCACCCTCCATTTAAATTTCCCATAGAAGAATGAGAGATCCTATGAGATTTTCCTTGGGAAAAAAAGTTTTGTGCTTTTGTGAAAAATGCAAAGAGTTGAGAACCATACATTCTATATGAAGGGATTGTGTGCATCAAGCATAACTAATGGCCACCAAAGGGCATCAATGTTAATTAGAAGTTCACCTATGAAATGCTCCCCTTTTTAGCGCATGAAGGGTGTGATGGCTTCCCATGTTTTCAAAATGCTCTTCATTATGAATGGAGCTTTTATCTTGATTAGGGATGGGGTGATAAGCATGGTTTAAAGGTTGATGCCTTGTCACCTTTTCCCCTATAGGAGGCATTAGTGCAAAGCATGAGTTTTCAAGCTTAGTCTCCATCCATAAATTTAAGAATCCATTTGACGCACAATGCTATACCTTGCTTATGCACATTAATAATTTAAAGACTTCCTTCATCTTGTGGAACACATGAAGTTTCAAATTGACATAGCATAAATTCATTTTCCCTTCTTAATTAACCCAAATAAAATGTCGAAGAAGCTTCTCAATTCTAGCATAGGTAATTGTTGAGGAAACCAATAAGGAGAACAATAAACCATTGTTACGGAGAAAAATAAACCATTGTTACTATGCTCACCATCTTAGTGTTATGTTCATAATATGTAATTGAAGAGATGTGTTTCACAATCCACTTGGCTACCTTTAACTTGTTGCATGGAAAGAAACAATAGGGACGATGCTTTTTGATTGAATATCTTCTTCCGGCTCAGAAACAGATAGGGACAAAGGTTACTCTCCTTCTCCCATCTCAGTCTCTATTTCCCACGATCAGAACACACTCTTTTCACAATTCTTCCTCGAATCCCAGAGCTTCCGCTCTCATCTCTGCACTCTTCACAGATTTCCTCTCTAACCCCCACGCTTTCCCTTCTTACCTTTCCTAACAAGATTGCATGTGGCCCGAATTCCCAGACTGTGGTCAAGTCTAGAAGCCTTACAGATGGACGGTCTGCCCCATCCCCTCATTAACTCTTGAGGAGGTCTTCCCACCTACCAACCTGATTGTAATTCATTCCTGGGTCAGAGGGTTGTTGTGATCCTGACCAATTAAATCCAGCAAAGTACTGGTTCGATGGAGGTTAACTTAACCATTCCTAGTCCCCTCCACCATCTTTTCATAGCATTCGTGGTCTCTCTTAGCACATCCCCTTTCCAACAGTCATGCAACACGTATCCATTTTCTATTAAAATAACAGAATTTACATTCATCGACCTTTTATACAAAGGTCCATCAAATCAAACATTCACATCTTTGAGTTTTCCATAGTTTCTTGGATAATATAGTTATATTTACAAACTGGAGGAAACGGGGTGTTACAATTCCCTCCCCCTTAAAGAAATATTGTCCTCAATGTTCTATCTGTCAACATGATATGTATATACAGGAGTAAACAAAATTGGATATGCATGTCTCATGACATCCTCCATTTCCCACATAGCCTCATCTGGGCCAAAGTGTTTCCACTGCACCTTGACCTGTGCAATGGTTCGGTTCCTGAGTGAGGTTTCCTTCCTATCTAGTATGCATTGAGGTTCTGGCAGGAATTATCCCTCCGGCTCCACCTAGATCACAAACCAATCAATTATATGATTAAGATCATGTGCATATTTCTTCAATAATGAAACAGGAAAAACATTATGTGCCTTTACTGTGGGAGGGAATGCTAGCCTATAGGCTACATCTCCCACTCTATCTAAGACTTCAAAGGGTCCACAATATCGAGGTGCCAGCTTGGCACAAGCTCCCATTCTCAGGGATCTCTTCCTGGGTCTAACTCTGAGATATACATGGTCTCCTGTCTTGAACTCTCTGGGGGTTCTCTTTCGGTCAGCGTAGCTCTTCTGTCTATCCTGAGCAATTTTCAGATTTTGTTTTATCTAAATCACTTGTTGCTCCATTTCTTTCAGCATGTCCGGTCCGATTGAAATTCTATCCACTAGATTACTCCAGTTGATGGGAATTTTGCACTGTCTACTAAAGAGGGCTTCAAAAGGGCTCATCTTTAGTGACTCTTGATAACCGTTGTTGCAGGCAAATTCTACCAATGGCAAGTAGTCTTCCCACTTCTTAGGTTGATGCATTACATGCATCCTTAACATGTCTTCTAATATTTGGTTTACTCTTTCTGTCTATCCATCATTTTGGGGGTGATAGGTTGTGCTAAACAATAGTTTAGTCTCAAGACCAACCATCAAGGATTTCCAAAAGCTTGAAGTGAATTTTGTGTCTCTGTTGGATATAATCTCTCTAGGCATGCCATGTAGTCTGAATATCTCCTTCATGAAGATGTTGGCAATATCTATTGCCTTGCAAGTCGACTTGATAGTGACGAAGTGAGCATACTTACTCAATTTGTCCACCACTACCATGATGGCATCATTCTGCTTAGTCGATCTTGGTAATCCGGTGATGAAATCCATGGAAATGATTTCCCATTTCCATTCTAGAATTGGTAGAGGTTGTAACAACCCTGTTGGGTGTCGGTGTTCTTCCTTAACTTGTTGGCATTCTAGGCACTTAGCTAGATAGTCGGCTATGTCCTTTTTTAGTTCAGGCCAATAGAATTGTTTCCTAGTGGCCGTGATCATTTTCTGATATCTTGGGTGACCAGTATATGGTCTCTTGTGTAGTTCATCCATTATGAACTTCTTCAAGTCATCACAGCTTGGAATATAAAATCTGTTTCTGTAGGTCAACAGGCCTTCATCGAGCATCTTATAGCCTTCATACTTTAGCCCTGTAGGCTCTTGACTTATGTATGAGGTCACGATCTTGAAGAATGCATTTGTTTCTTGTGCATTCCTGATTCTTTCTCTGACATTTGTTTCACAGCTGCTTACTACTGCCAGGTGAATCGTTTTCACACTTATGCTAAGGGCGTCGACTACCCTATTTTCCTTCCCTTTGATGTGTTTGATTTTGAAGTCGAACTCACTAAGGAGATCCATCCACCTAGCTTGTCTAGCATTGAGTTTTGGTTGATCAAACAGGTGCCTCAACCCACAATGGTCTGTCATAAGTACAAATCTCCTACCCAGGAGGTAATGCCTCCACATTTTTAAAGCATGCACTATGGCAGCCAACTCTAGATCATGGGTCACATAATTGATTTCATGCTCATTCAATTTCCTGGACGTGTGGAAAATTACACGTCCCTCTTGCATAAGGACTCCTCTGAGTCCTTCCTTGCAGGCATCTGTACACATGAGGAAGTCATTATCAGGGTCTGCAATCTTCAGCACGGGTGCATGGGTCAGGAGGTATTTCAGTTCCTAAAATCTTTCTTCACATTTTGATGTCCAAGTGAATTTAACCCCCTTCTTCTAGAGGGTAGTGATTGGACAACCAATCTTGGAAAATCCCTTTATGAACCTTCTATAATATCCTGCTAAGCCCATAAAGGATCTGATAATCTTTTGGGGTAGGCCATTCCATAATAGATCTGATCTTGTCAGGGTCTACTGCTACCCCTTCTTCATAAATGACATGGCCCAAGTAATGCACTTGCTTTTAGATCACACTTGCTAATGTTAGTGTAGAGATGATGTTCTCTTGGTACTTGAAGTACAAGTCTAAGATGTTCTTCATGCTCTTCTCTGTTCTTGGAGTAGATTAATATATCATCAATGAAAACTAATACAAATATGTCTAGGAATTTGCTAAGTACATTGTTCATCAAGCACATAAAAGTGGCGGGGACATTGGTTAGTCCAAATGGCACCACCACAAATGCATAGTGACCATACCTTGTCCTGAAGGCCATTTTGTGGATGTCTTCATCCTTGATTCAGCCTTGATGGTATCCAGACCTCAAGTCAATCTTTGAGAAAATGGAAGCACCCCCTAATTGGTCGAACAAGTCATCGATTCTTGGTAAGGGGTACTTGTTCTTTATGGTCGTCTTATTGAGTTGTCTATAATCTATGCACAGTCGGAGCGTGCCATCTTTCTTTTTCACAAACAAGGCTGGTGCTCCTTATGGAGACACACTGTGCCAGATGTAACCTTTGTCCATCATTTCTTTTAGTTGTAGCTTGAGCTCAACTAGTTAGAGTGTACTCATTCTATAGGGTGTCCTAGACACTGACACTGCTCCTGGTGCAAGTTCTATCGAGAAGTCAATGTCTCTTCTCAAAGGTAGACCCGGTACCTCTTCTGGAAACACGTCTCTACACTCTCTTAATATGGGGTGGCCCTTTAGGTTCGATTTTTCATCCTCAACAAATTCCAACACCTGTATTGCATACAGAGGACATCCCTTTCTGCAATACTTTTTCATTCGAAGGGCTGATATTTGTCTCACCGAGACAAGTTTCTGAATCCCTTGGAGGGTCATCTTTCCCCCTTCGTCATTTACACATTCTAAAGTTTTATGGTAACAATCCAACTTAGTCTTATAATCAACCAACCATTCCATACCAATCAACAAATCATAAGATCCTAGGGGAAGTATGTTAAGGGTCGCTTGGGTGGGCAACCCATCCATGATGAATTAGCAAGCTGGTAAGACCTCTGTTACTTTTCTTTTGGTTTCAATGGCTAGTTGTACCAACCATGGCTTAACATGTCTAATTGGTTGCAATTTACACTTGTCAACAGTCTGAGGGGCCACATAACTCAAATTAGAACCAGGGTCAATTAAAATAGAAACTAGACGGTTGGCGATCATACCTTCCATCTCCACCACTAAAGCTTGGTGGTCGGCTTGTTTATTATTCAAAGCCGCATAAATCTGTGGCATGATCCTAGCCAAATCATTGATTGTGGTAGCTTCTTGGATGTTGTAGATTCTCCTATTGTTCTGTTGTCTGTGTGGGAAATCCCTCAACAAATGTTCTTCTCTGGAAACCCAACATTTCAAGGGTTCTCTCTTTGGGTTATCAATCTTTCTTGGGGCTGATCCAAAAGGTTTATTTCCACTCTGGGAGGGGAAATTCTGCTGGTGCACACTTCGGGTAGGAAGGCTTATCCTTGAATCCTTCCTATAGTTCTTAAATCTTGAGGATTTAAACCCCTTCTTCTTGAACCCCGAACTATTCTTCTTCTTCCAATCCTCGCGAGGTTCTGTCTAATGCCCGAACTGTTCATAACAATATCTTGCCTTTCGGTTAGTGTCTTCTAAGGTCTTTGGCTCATCAAACTCAATCCTGTTCCGGTAGGTCTGAGGTAACCCACTAATAAATCGTTGGAATTTTACCTTTTCATCTTTTATGTAGGGTACATACCTCAACAACTCAAGGAATTTATTGATGTATTCGTCTATGCTGAGCTATCCCAACTTGAGTTCATAGAACTCCCTAGTCTTCCCGTCGAAGTATTTCTCTGACAGATACTTCTTCTTGAAGTGTTTCTCAAACTGTTTCCATGATGAGTCATTTTCATGGATTCCTTTCACGTTCTTCAGGTCTTCCCACCAAATAGAAGCCTTTCCATTCAGGTTGAAGATGGCTATTCGAGCCTTCAAATTTTCAGAATAGTCATGAACTCTGAAGTACTTCTTTAAACCAAGCAGCCAAGCTTCTGCCTCTTCCCCTTTCTCAATCTCTCCATTGAAAGAGGGTGGTTTGGCTTTCTTGAACTCTTTAGGGTCATGACTTTTGGAATGCTTTCGCTTCTTTCCTTTCTTCTGAGAATGTGAGCTAGTTTTGCTACTAGAAGATCCCTTGGAGTTGTTCGTTCCCTTTCTAGAGGACTCTCTCGATGAGCGTCCCCTGCCTCTAGGTTGGGCCTTCCTCGAGGTACTTCTCCCTGTGTGGCCACTTATGGGACCACGTTTTCGTATTTTAGGTGGACTTTGACTTCTCTTTGTATGTTGTTGGTCCACATGGTTGTTTGTAGGTCCATGTTGCAACTGCCTTTGTATATCGGATAAGCTCTGCAACAAAACTGCATTGATTTCGTTTGTTTCTCTTGCTCCTTTATCAATCTCTCGTTGTCATCCTTGCAACTCTGTAATTCGGCCATAAGGCTCCTTACAGTTTTAGCTAGATCTGGAGGGATCTCCACCACCCTCCTCTCGTCAGACTCTTTGTCTCTATTATGGGAGCCCTCCCCCACTTCATGGTGCGTTGCTATCCTTTATGCTTGTGATTTCCCGTGATTCACTGAATGTTGGAGTGCTAACAAAACACTTATTGTTAGCCAACAATCTATTATTGTATGAACAACATACAATTCAAATTTCTTAAATACACACACACACAGTAGAAAGTTTTATTCTTTCCCTCAATAAAAGTTTAAAAGTTTAACATGATTTTTAAATGACTCATCCCTAAGCCCAAGCAGGCAAAGTGTTGTAACCATGCTCTGATACCAATTTGTAACAGATTCGACCCCTAAGTGTTCTTTTAAGGGGTGGGGTATCATAATTTTGTTTTCCTTAACTCTCTCTAGGTTCCCCTTTCTCCAAAGAACAGGTTCTTCCAAACCCACGGGCTCTTTCCTGGCCCCTTTGAAGGATTTGAGCAACATGCACTAGCTCTCCATGCTAGGCCCCTTCCTTCATATGACCTCGGGCTATGACCCAACGCCTACTCAAAGGGCACTTTGGAACTTCGGGCTTCGTGCATTTTCACTTCACCATTCGCCAATTCTTCCGAACTCCGAACTAGCGAAGTTCCAGAATGACGGGAGAGGGATCGACGGTCCCTTCTCCTTCTCCAGATCAATGACCCACTGAAACTTTGGGCTCAGGCGCTTCGGCGAGTTCCAAAACACCTCCCCTCAAATCTTCTGGAGTGCCAAGTCTCTAGACTATGCGATCTTACGCCATGCGTCCACAAAACATCGAGAGTTTTGATTTACTCCGAGACTCCGTGCTTCGGGAGTTCCAGAGTCTCCAGTGCCGAAAACCCCTGGAGTGACTTTCTCATAGAGTGAACCTCCGTCCTCCACGTGTCCCTTTGCAAATCAACGGTCCACTCTCTCCTTTAAGATCAACGACCCACAGAGATTTCAGGCTCCGGCACTCCGGAGAGTTTCGAACAACCACCATGCAAATCCTCTGGAGTGGCAAATCTTCGAAGTTCACGATCCGGCACCATGTGTCCTCAGATAATTGATGGCTCTAATGAACTCCGACACTTTGGTCTTCGAGAGTTCTAGCTCCTCCAACTCCACTTTCTTCCGGAGTGACTTTTCTCCGAAGTGGAAAATCTTCTGCCACGCGTCCTCCTTCACGGATGGCTGACATGACTTCCTGAATCCGGCCTTCGGGAGTCCTTGCACCTCCACTCTACAACTCTTCCAGAGTACTTATGCTTTGGAGTGCAGGATTTGGTGACACCTGTCCTTATCAACGGATGGCTCAGATCTGCTTCGGCTCCCTGCGACTTCGAGAGTCCTTCAACCCTTCTTCTCTCGCTCCTCTGGAATGGAGGATCTCCCGCCATGTGTCTTTGACTGACGGACAATTGAGATCCGCTTTGCTACTTCGGGCTTCAGGGATTCTCGAAGCACCTCACTTCATTTCCTCCGGAGTGGCTCTTCTTCAAAGTTAACAATCTATTGACATGTGTCCCATTTGATGGAAGGTTCAGATCTCCTCCGGCTCCCACATGATCTCGACGTTAATACTCACATCCCCATAATCGAACAGTAGTGAGGGATCCTGAAGGATCCTTAGATCCACGGTCCACAGTGATTGCGGGGCCCCAACATGCTCGCTCTTTATCGAAGGGCTCAATCTCCGCAATCAGAAAGTACTCACCCAACTCGGTCTAATTGTGGTCATTGATCCTCCATCCCAATGATATCAACGATGTTGGTGAATTGTGGGCCACAAACTAGCACGTCCATTAATTTCACCTCTGTGCTCCGCAATGATTCCCTACCATCGATCTTCGTTCAAATATCGACGGTTCACACGATTGTGGGGCCCAATCTCTGCAATCTGGGAAGTGCTCGTCCGACTCTGTCTAATCGTGTTCATTGATCTTCCATCTCCAACAAGATCAACGACGTTGGTTGATTGTGGGCCATGAACTAGTACATCCGCTAATTTCACCTCTGCGCTCCGCAATGATTTCCAACCATCGATCTAATCGAGCGACTGGTGTTTGATTTGTTAACTCTAGTGGGTCTTTGAGTCGTTCTGACGACCGAGATAAGTTTTCTTCCTAATTAACGGTTCACATTCATCTCCTCGGTCAGGTTCTTGATTCATCTGTGTCTCTTGTTACTCAGGGAGTTCGGGTAATTTTAACTATCGTGAAGTTTGACATTCCAAACGTCGAACTCCTGAATCGTCGAAATTATTTTGAATTAGCTCCTTTCGAGCTTAGTGGAGGGTTCCTAGACCCATGATACGGATTTAATGAGCAAAACGAAATTAATACAGATTATTAATAGGTGCTTAACACAAAATAACAGAGATACAGTAAAACTGGTTTTCTATTCAATAAGGAAATAAGCTGAAACTGTAAAATGCAGCGGAAAACAAGCTTGCTGGAATGGTGGCAGCTTATCTCTGAGAAGAGATGTGACGGTTGCGCTCATTCGCAAGAAGATCGTTACAATGAGGCTTTGAAGACCTTTTTACAATAAACAGGAATGTCAAAAACCCTAGACATCCAAAAACCTAACCCTAGGAGATGAAGCGCCAAAAGTCACGTGGGCCCTGTTTGGGTAAGTTAGTACATCAACTTCCCGGGGTCGTAACTTTTGCATACGATCTTCGTTTGACGCCCTCAATACCTCGTTTGAAAGATCTATCCGAGGACTACAACTTTTGTGTGAATAACGTGACAAAATGGTTGTGTTGCTCCCCGTTTTCCCAAAAAACGTCGTTTAGGGCCTCAAAACGGCTCCGGAAGTTCAAGACTCGAAAAACTGCTAAAAATAGTAAATTACCAAAATTGCCAGAAATCTGTTTTGAGCCGATTGGAAAAGGTGGGTGGCCACCGATATCCACATGGATCAATATTCCCTCCTTAGGAAGCAATGGTCTCCATTGCGTTGAGTTCCCCCATCAGATGAGGAAATTTCTATTGAATTTGGCCTCGGGTGAGCCACTTGCCTTGGTGCAGGAGCTACCCTGCTTTGACGACTCGATAAAGTTGGATCCTTTGCTGTCGAGTGCCCTTGATCTATGTGTCTACAATCTGATCACTGGATTCCTGTTGTATGCAGTCGGGTTTGAGCTCTGTTGGTGTTAGTTGTTATGCTACTTTTGAGGTGTCCAATAATGGTGGGAAATAAGGGCGAAGGAGATCCACGTTGAACACTGGGTGCAGGCCAAGGAAAGGAGGAATGTTGAGCTCAAAAGCATTATCCCCCACGACCTTGGTGATGGTGTATGACCCATAACAGAGTCGACGAAGCTTTCGATGGGGTCCTGTAAGACGTTCTTTCTACAAGTGCAACCAAACTTTGTCGCCCACCTGAAACTTATGTGGCACCCAATGTTGATCATGTCGCTGCTTGTACTTGTCATTGGACTTCTGTAGGATATCTTGAACCTATTGGCGGATGTGTTGGATCCGCTCAATGAACTGGGTGGCTTTGTCAACTTCAATTGGAGCAGGAGATGAGTCGGTCGAGGTGACTGTAAGGGGAAGTGCAACATCTATGGGACCCAATGGTTGGAATCCCAACCTCACTTGAAAGGGGTTGTGGTCGGTTGAGCTATGCAGGGCTCGGTTGTAGCTATGTTGGACATAGGGAAGGCTCTCATCCCATGTGTGAGGGTGCTTGGAATTATACATGCGAAGGATATGCACAATCATTCGATTTATGACCTAGGTTTGGCCATCTGTCTGGGGGTGGAAGGCCGTGGATTTGGTGAGCTTGGTGTCCAGTAGTGACCAAAGGCTCGACTAGAATGTGTTGAGAAATCGACTGTCCTGATCTAAGACAATGGTTTGTGGGATTCCAAAATGTACCCAGGCTCGTTCAAAGAAGAGCTTGACAGTCACCTCTGTTGTGATGCTCTTCTTGCAGACAACCAGAATCGCCATCTTAGAAAAGTGATCAACAACCACAAAAACACAGTCATTTCCCCACTTGGTGGATGGGAGGCTTGACATGTAGTCCATTAAGATGGATTCCCATGGCCCGTCAGGAGTAGGAAGAGGGGTGTACGGGTCCTATTTCTTAGTGGTCTGTTTGGCAATAGCGCAGGCAATGCATGACATGATATACTTGTTGACCTCCTGTCAAAGTTTCGGCTAGTAGAAATGTTTCTGTAGCATCCCCACTGTCTTTTCGATGCCGAAGTGTCCTGCCACCCGACTGTAGTGGGCTTCCCAGATCAGCTTCACTCGCTCGCTTGATGGAACACAGATATGGACCAGACGACACAACAACCCATCCTGAAGATGAAAATTATCGACAACTGCATTTTCACTCAACATTTGGTAGGTGGTGGCGAAGTCTGGGTCTGTCTCATAGAGTTGGGGCCATCCATAGGTCTCATGGCCGCAAGAGTCTAGCACTGTGGTGAGTGTCGCGAATGGCGGTCTGCTGAGGCAATCAACGACGCAGTTGGTGCTTCATGTTTTATACTTGATGTTGAGATGGAATTGCTGCAAGTATGTGGACCACTTTTGATGGCAATCATTCTGCACTTTTCCTTGTGTCTTCATGAACTGCAATGGCTTATGATTAGTGTGGATGATTGTCTCCTTCCCAAGAATGTAATGTCTCCACTGGCGGTAGGCTTGCACAATGGAGTACATTTCTTTGTCGTAAGTAGGGTACTTACGGGCAACATCTGATAGTGTCTCACTATGATAGGCCACAGGGTGGTCGTGCTGAGTGAGAATGATGCCCACGACATAGTCTGAAGCACCTGTCTCGATCTCAAATGGCTATTGCAGGTCTGGTAGTGAAAGTACTGGGGTGAGCATAAGTGCTACTTCAAATCATCGAACGCTTGTTGTTGGGACTGACCCCATGCAAATTTTGCCTTAACACGACCCCTGTTTATTTGGCTGAGGGCCCATGCAATATGGGAGAATCCCAACACGAACCTGCGGTAGAAATTGGCAAGCCCTAAGAAGCTCCGAAGCTCAGTGAGTGTGGTTGGGGCTGGCCAGTCACAGATGACTTGGATCTTGTTTGGATCCACATATACACCATGTTGATCAACGATGTATCCCAGGTAATGGACCCTGTCCATGCCGAAGGAGCATTTTTCCAAGTTGGCGTATAGCTTGTGCTGTCGCAGGGTGTGCATAACCTGTTGAATATGCTGCAAGTGTTCGGCCCAAGTCTTGCTGTAAATGAGAATGTCATCCAGATACACCACTACAAAAGTATTGGTGAAAGGTCGTAGGATATCGTCCATCATCCTCATGAAAGTGGCTGGAGCATTTGACAAACCAAAGGGCATGACCAACCATTAAAAAAGACATTCCTTTGACTTGAAGGCGGTCTTCCATACATCTGTTTGTTCTATTGAGACCTGGTGGTAGCCAGACTTTAGATCAATCTTACTGAAGTATTTGGCCTTCGTGAGTTGATCAAGGAGGTCGTTGATTCAGGGAATCGAGTATCGGTTTCTGACTGTGATTTTATTTAGAGCCCGGTAATCAATGCAGAGTCGCCAGGTTCCATCTTTCTTCTGTACCAACACGATTGGGCTCCCGCAAGGTGATGAGCTAGGATGGATGTGCCCCTTGTGGAGTAGTTCTTGGATCTGGCACGTGATCTCCTCATTCTCTAATAGAGAGCGGCGATAGACTGGCCCATTAGGCAGCGATGCGTCGGGGGTCAGATCGATGGGGTGCTTGACCTGATAGTGCAGAGGTACCCTGGTAGGTGAGGAGAAGATATCTGAGTATTCTTCCACGAACTTATCTACTTACTTTTGCTATGAGGAGAGGTTGGTCGCAGAGACCCTGGATGTGGCTGTGATCTTTTGCTCATTCTGAGAGCAAATCATGAAGAAGACAAACTTCCCCATCTAAGAGACGACCTTCCTGCATTGCTTAGCAGAGATCAAGGAAATAGCACTAGGTGGGACTGCCTCGGGTATCCTGTACAATTTCATGTTCAAAGTAATAATAACACTATGAGGCCTAGACTCATATACAACATGACATTTCCATAAATAAGGTTGGCCCAAAAGAACACCACAAACTTCGAGAGGAGCAACATCACACAATACCTCGTCTTTGAAGGGCTTGATGTCGTACAACAGTCGACATTGTTGGCTGACGCAGAGATCACTTCCTTGGGGGAGCCATCCAATGGTGTAGGGTTGTGGGTGCGGCGTTGTCGGTAGGGCCAGCCGCTTGACGACCTTTGTTGAGATGAGGTTCTTCTGGTTACCGCTATCAACGATGAAGTGCAGTGGGGTGCCTTTTACCCACATCTGTGAATGGAAGAGGTGTTCTCCTTCTTCTGGCTTGTCTGGTTCACCAGGCTGGAGCTTGGTGGTAGCAATGGTGGCACTGGGTTCCGCGTCAATGATCCGTCTTCCCCTTTCTGGTTCTAACTCAGAGTCAGAACCCGAATCTGATTCAGAGGCTTTCACTTCAGCCACTAGCGACTGCTTTGAGCGGCAGTCAACAATGTTATGCCAAGGGCTCTTATGGAAGTCACACCACTTCCCGATATCTTTCTTTGTCTTTCCAGTGTCCTTCTTTGCTTGCGGCTTGGACTGGTTGTCCTGATACTGTCCATCTTTTCTCTGTCCTTTGTTCTATGGGTTTGGGCCGCCCTTTTCTGGCTTTTTTTGTGAGGGGTTCCTAGGCCCAAATTGCCACGTCTTTTGTTTGAGCTTCTGCTCAATTTTGACGACATATCGGTAGGTCGTGCCCAAGGATGAGATGTCCAGAAATTCCATTTCGGTCTTGATGTATCTATGCAGAGCACCGCGATACTTGAGCACCATATGTCTCTTTGAATCTTTGATACCCAGCTTGGTGCGCAAGGTATGGAAGATATTTGTGAAATCTGGCACTACTTGGTCTCTTTCTTGCCGTAGTGTGGTCTATTTGGTATACAAGTCGTCATAACTTCCGATAGCGTAGTATTGTTCCTTAATAACATCCCTGAAGGATTCCCAGGTGGCCGTGACTGTAAATAACGAGGGTTCCTCTGTTTCCTTTTGCTCATAGAAATTTTCCCACCAATCTTTAACATGAGGAACGACTTTGAGGAGCGCAAAAGTAATATTTTCTCTATTCGAAAAGTTATGAACAGAAAAATACCCTTCTAGTAGATTCAACCACTTGTCTACATCATCTACGTTTATCTGACCTTCAAATATAGGAATATCGAAGTTTATTTGTACCTTGAAGGGGGTGGAGCCTCCGCTCGAAGAAGATGCTTCGCCTGTTGGTAGCCGCCGAAGGATTTATGCGAAACTATCCATCATCTCATTCCTCTGTTGCATGAGGGCTTCCTCAAGCAACATTTTGAAAGGATTTCATGTCCCGTCATATTTCTTTTCTCTTTCCATGAGAGGTCACTTGGGCACGTGAGAGCTTTTGTCCTCAAGAGAAACAAGCTCGAGACCCAACTCTTTGTACTCTGACCTCGTTGGGGACATGCATTAAGACGAAAAGGAGTAAACCACTCTTATACCATTGATCCAGATTTTATGAGCAGAACGAAATGACTACAAATTATTAACAGGTGCTTAACACAAAATAAAAAAGATACAATAAAACTGGTTTTCTATTCAATAAGGAAATAAGCTGAAACTGTAAAATGCAGTGGAAAACAAGTTTGTCGGAATGGTGGCAGCTTATCTCTGAGAAGAGATGTGACGACTACACTCATTCGCAATAAGATCATTACAATGAGGCTCTGAAGGCCTTTTTACAATAAACAGGAATGCTAAAAACCCTAGACATCCAAAAACCTAACCCTATGAGATGAAGCGCCAAAATTCATGTGGGCCCTGTTTGGGTATGTCAGTACATCAACTTTCCGGGGTCGTAACTTTTGCATACGATCTCCGTTTGATGCGCTCAATACCTCGTTAGAAAGATATATCTGAGGAATACAACTTTTGTGTGAGCAACATCGAAGGAAATTCATGTTGCTCCCCTTTACCCAAAAAACGTCGTTTAGGGCCTCAAAATTGCTCCAGAAGTTCAAGACTCGAAAAATTGCTAAAAATAGTAAATTACCAAAATTGCCAGAAAATTATTTTGAGCCAGTTGGAAAAGGTGGGTGGCCACCGATATCCACCTGGATCAAACCAGGTCACATGGACCTTCAGATGACTCTCGGGCTGTGCACTCTACTCTTAGTTGTGTTTTAGTTAAGGCTGTGGGCGCAAGTTCAAGGTCTCTTAGACTACTGTTTTGAAGGAAACGTCTTCCTAGTTCGCAGAACCTTAAGTTCTGAAACTAGGTGGTGTAAACTCGTGAGGTTACCGAGACGGTAGCAGTGCCAAGAGGCTTGCTCTGATTTCGGAGCTGTGAGGTAGCTCCCTGGGGAAAACACCTTCGAGAGTTAAACTGGGGCATATGGGAGAAGCAGAAGCACAAGTCCTCGAGGAAACCAACGTATATACATAATTTAACCTTTTCAATGCAGAACCATTTACAGATAAGTAAATACATGCACACAACTATTAATTCCCAATTCAATGCATAAAGTATGGAAACACTTATCAGAACCAGATATCATGAAGCGACTGCTGGAAAGGGTGCCCGTTTCCACCCAACCATAGGCTCAGTCACTCCTAACGGATTTACCACTAGCCACCCCTGAGCTAGAACACAATGCTTTTTGATTGAATATCTTCTTCCGGCTCATAAATAGATAGGGACGAAGGTTACTCTCCTTCTCCCGTCTCGGTCTCTATTTCCCGCGATCAGAACACACTCTTTTCACAATTCTTCCTCGAATCCCAGAGCTTCCGCTCTCGTCTCTGCACTCTTCGCAGATTTCCTCTCTGACCCCCACGCTTTCCTTTCTTGCCTTTCCCAACAAGATTGTGTGTGGCCCAAATTCCCAGTTCGTGGTCAGTTCTAGAAGCCTTACAGATGGATGGTCTGCCCCATCCCCTCATTAACTCTTGAGGAGGTCTTCCCACCTACCGGCCTAATTGTAATTCATTCCCGGGTCAGAGGGTTGTTCTGATCCTGAGCAATTAAATCCAGCAAAGTACTGGTTCGGTGGAGGTTAATGCAACCATTCCTGGTCCCCTCCACCATCTTTTCATAGCATTTGTGGTCTCTCTTAGCACATCCCCTTTCCAACAGTAATGCAACACGTATCCATTTTCTATTAAAATAACATAATTTACATTCATCGACCTTTTATACAAAGGTCCATCAAATCAAACTCACACCTTTGAGTTTTCCATAGTTTCTTGGATAATATAGTTATATTTACAAACTGGGGGAAATAGGGTGTTACACAATCTTAGTTGTTGCATAAACTTTTAAGGTCTACTTTAAAACATACTAAATGATAGTTAATCCTCAATTTTAATATAAAATTTTTCCACATACCTACATTTTGATGTTGAAAAGAGTCAATTAGACTCTGTAACTTAGTATTTAGTATAGAGTTGATCTTTTCTTACATGTCGAAGTAAAATTCCTTAAAATGGACAAGAGGATCCATGTCCATATGGCTAGGAAAATTTCCTACTGCCACAACACTAGGAAGATTTGCTTCCATATGTGTCATGAGGAAACCAACCTGGAAAATAGGCAATGATGCTACAAATCTAAGAAGGTGAACAAGGGCAATCTATACATCTCACTATAAATAAATTATTGGTCCTAGTCCCTTTTCCAATCGACTAAGCCATGGAACTTTATTGATTAACTTTTTAGAGAGCATTGGACCTTCATTTGGCATATATTTGGATGGAAATAATGATAGAGCTACCATTCCTCAGAGGTGGAGTAGTAGAAACAAAGGGTGCAACAACAAATTCCACTATAGAGACATTGAAACCTTACAATGGATCAAACCCTCTCATCCATGGATTTGGTAGTGCTGCACCATCAACAATTGCTTGAGCATAGTGCAAACCCTTTCAAATCTTCATGAGCATAATGATGGCAAATTTGATTTATGTACCTGAGACTATTTTTCATGTAGATTTGATGCCCAATTCAATTTCTTGGCTAGATTTAATCATTAGTTCAGTACAAATCCATTGATATTCCTATGTGTAGGCATCAAGTTTCTTTCCCAAATTCCCTCAACCAATGCTTATTACAACCCCCCTCGACAAACACATATATCCCTACTTCAATTAAAAGATATTTGTTCCCCTTCTTAATATGAAATAATACAACGACTTTATTTTTCACATTTTAAAAGCCCCTTTATGAATGGATGTGATAAGATATTGGTCAACAAGTGAATTCCCCATGCAACTTAGTTGTAGAAAGGTTTATACTATTCAAAACCTACAACTAAGGAAACTAAATGATCGAGACACTAGCACTAGCTTATGCGAGGCTCTCGTGCTCTGGTGACAAGTTATAGTAGTTTTTACCCTGCATGGAAAAAAATATTTATGAAATATAACATATGGAAGATGAAGAGTTGTAACAAATCATTGTATTAGTCTTTAAGTGTTGGATTTGAATAAAACAATGTTGGACAAGATTTTGTCCTCATCATATTGGTGCATAGTGGTAGATTGTATTACTTGTATGCACTTATATTATTTTTGTTATTGTGTTTATACTCTTTTATGCACTGTATCTATCTATCAAACTATATTTAATAGTCAAAACTTTTGGTTTAATAGTAAAAAATTATAGAGTTAAAATCTTAATTTTGTAATACTAACATAACATTAACAATTCACTTAGGTCGATTGCATAAACTCCAAGATGGCAAGAACCCTAGGCCATGAGATAGTCAATAGATTAAGTCCACTTGCTAAAACACCTTTGACAATGTTGAGTTGATCTTGCTACTCCATGTTATTGATGACCAAGTTTTAAATTAGCTTAATTAACTAAGTGGACCAATGACTTAGGGGATCAACACCTACAAGATATCAAAGTTTGCCTCGAGGGGTGCAACATAATCATGCATAAGTCATTATTACATTAGAAGGTTGTTATTGTAGGAGCCAAGGGATTGTCAACCTTGGGATTTAGGAGTTAACTTATTATTTGAGGTGGTTCACCCGTAAACAGGGTTCCGAACCATTGTTCTCTTCTTAATAAGTCTTAACCACACCAGAGATGGTTGAGAGGTTGTAAGGTACCTTCTTGTCCAAAGGTAGGTGTGACACCTCATCATGCTAACCATGCGACTGACTCTATCTCCTCTTTAACCACTCACAAACTTGTCTGTGTGCTAGATAATGAGTTAAGCGGAGGCTCGAGCCTCGGTAGTTTATATGGTTAGAGAATGAGAACATGACTGGGACTGCTTAAGAGAGACACGGTTCACTATATAATGCACCTCACCCCAATATTCTAGAAACTAGCACATGTGTTCTTGATTGAGTGAGTACATTTTGACTTAGGCTTTGGATTAGCATGGATTGATTAACCATTACAGAGACTATGCAAGCCAATGAAAAAGTTAGGTCATCTACATATTTGAAATTGATCTTGTTATAGGTTTTTTAAAGGTGAAAAATACTTTCCACTTTCAACATATGCCACATTGCTCCAAATTCATCACACATATAGTGGTTTGTAACTTAGTAGGGTAACCTTCCATGTAAGTTAAGATCAAGTGAATTGCTTACATAAAGTATTAGCTCATAAGTTGACCACATAGCCATAAGTTAGGCTCAAAAGATTCAATCTTTCCATAGAACATGCATTAATATGATTGGAGCAAATTCAATTATTGACACAATCATTATTCGCTGGGAGGTTGCCATGAGTTATGAATCATGGCTATAAACAATTTTCAAATCATTCAAAAGCCATGTAAGCACTTTATATCAAAACATCTTTATCTTATTAATATGTCCAATAACAAAGTTGGACTAATCCATCTATACCCATTAATGCATTTGTACTTAACAAAGTGCTCCATGCAATTCTAAGCCCAATCCTTGCCCGATTATTGGTGTAGGGAGCATTGCTGGCATAGGGAGCAACACTAAGCTTAATATAAATAATTGGCAATCCAACTTTGATTTTTTTCAAAATAAATTATTTAAATATAGAAGGTTTAAATTTCGCTTCAATTCGATTTAACATATCCATTTTTTAGATTTTAGAAAGGATGTTTTCAATAGATTTATGCCTTTAATAGTATTAATGTTTAATTTAATAGGTTGAACTATCCACCCAAGGTATGTTGTTGATGAGAAAGCCATAGGTCACAGGTTCAAATTTGATCGAGTCCCTCGGGGTTACCAAGTTTTACTGTGGTTGACAATTGAGTCACCCTCCATTCAAATTTCCCATAGAAGAATGAGAGATCCTATGAGATTTTCCTTGGGAAAAAAAGTTTTGTGCCTTTGTGAAAAATGCAAAGAGTTGAGAACCATACATTCCCTACGAAGGGATTGTATGCATCAAGCATAACTAATGACCACCAAAGGGCATCGATGTTAATTAGAAGTTCACCTATGAAATGCTCCCCTTTTTAGCGCAGGAAGGGTGTGATGGCTTCCCCTGTTTTCAAAATGCTCTTAATTATGAATGAAGCTTTTATCTTGATTAGGGATGGGGTGGTAAGCATGGTTTAAAGGTTGATGCCTTGTCACTTTTTTTTCCCTATAGGAGGCATTAGTGCAATTGCAAAGCATGGGTTTTCAATATCCAACCATAATCTTAAGAATCCATTTGATGCACAATGCTATACCTTGCTTATGCACATTAATAATTTAAAGACTTCCTTCATCTTGTGGAGTGCATGAAGTTTCAAATTGACATGGCATACATTTCTTTTCCTTTCTTAATTAACCCAAATAAAATGTCAAAGACGCTTCTCAATTCTAGCATAGATAATTGTTGAGGGAGCCAACAAGGAGAACAATAAACAATTGTTACTGCGATCACCACCTTAATGTTATGTTCATAATATGTAATTGAAAAGATGTGTTTCACAATCTACTCGGCTAATGCCAAACAAGGAGAAGAATAAACAATTGTTACTATGACCACTTAGTGTTATGTTCATAATATGTAATTGAAGAGATGTGTTTCACAATCCACTTAGCTACCTTTAACTGATTAACTCATTCAACAAAAAAAATAATATACACTCTTTATAGTCTAGTATTAAAGAGATTATAATATCTCTCTTATGCAATATCATATCTCTCTTATGCAATATCCATTCCATTTATTAGTTCCATGAAAAATTGACCCAATTTTAAATTTTATTAAAAAATAATAAAATATTATATATATATATATATATATATATATATATATTTTCACAAGATTAATTTATATAAAATAAATTACACAACTCCACCCATAAACTAGTAGTTTAGAAGGAGAAGCAAAGGCAAGAGCTTCCCACGAACAGTTTAAGAAAAAAATACCACAACTCCTTAATAGAAATTTGACCATAAAAATTTAATGTACAAATAAAAAAATGACGAACTTAAAAATTCGACCCCACTAAATCCATGATATATCATTAAAAAATAAAAATAAACAGAAATATGTTATACAGCCAAACTAACATTAAAAATCTCTAATAAAAGATTAATAACAGGACGTTTGTAATCCTAAAATCCCTCTTAAACCTTCATTGCGAATGAAACCCTAACCGGCAGTTGGAAATCATTACACCCCTATTAAATCCTGAAACCACCTATTCATTGATACGAGGAACTCCCGAGAACCGTATTCATTGGCAGTGAGAAGGGTTTTTCGATACCGATCCAACCATGGTAAGCCTGCAAGCAAGCTCGTTTCATTTGTTTGTTTTCTTTGTGGGCTTGAAGCTCCTGCCCCAGGAAACCTAAGTTCATAGATTATTTGCCATGGATTAAATGTTTATGCTGGGTTTTATATGCGTTCGAATCCCGTAGACTCTTGTTATCATGCGCTTTTAATCTTTGAAAAAAAATTCTTTGATTTAGTATGCAATGGAAATGGTATGTATTTAAATGGAATTGTTGGGTTATGTGCAGACGGACTTAGATGTAGATGTGGCCACCATCCAGCCTAAGAAGAGGACGTTTAAGAAGTTTTCGTATCGCGGGGTAGACCTCGATTCTCTTCTGGACATGACCTCCGATGATATTTGCAAACTTTTTCCTGCCCGTGCTCGTCGAAGGTATTAGTTTGAACCTTTTTTTGTGATATTGGGAGACCTTATTTTTGAATTAAAATGGCTTTGTCAACCGGGTGTGGTTCTGCTGTGAAGATTGTGGCACGTCAGGCCAGGCCACCCACCCACGAAGGTTCAAATCCTTCGAAACACGAAGAATCGATTAGGACCAGATGCGTGTCGTAGGTGATTTGGATTAGTATGCTCTCTGTCACTGCTTCCCTGTGCTTATGTTAATGGTGCGCCTCCTGAGAGCCGTTTTGCCTGTGCAAGCGGGCTGTTTATGTTGACCGACCACTTGGTACTAGTTGTAATGCTTCTAATGGGTATAAGGAAAACACGTAAAAGAAGAAAAGGGGTTTAGTTTATCTATCTAAGCATTTTGAGAGCTTAGATTGCCTGCATCAAAGTTTTGAGTGTCCAATTATGATAATAGGCTAAATTGGGGCTAGGATTGTCATTTGAAGAACAAAGAATTAGAATATTCAACAATGTAGGTTTGTGGACATGGTGGGTCTTAATTTTTAAATGAAATTGCTGGAGTTTTTATTGTGTTATTTGCAAGATTTCTCATGGCAATAATTAACCAATTGATTGTAGTTTTATTGTGTTATTTGCAAATGCAAAGGATTGCTGATTGAAATGTCAACGATATAGGTTTGGGACATAGTTGTTCCTAAAATGATATGGCTCGAGTGTGATTATGTTGACAACAAAGATTGCTGATTGAAATATGACTTGATTTTTTTCCTGGTCTGAAGGTTTCAGCGAGGGCTGAAGAGACAACCTATGGCATTGATCAAGAAGCTTCGAAAAGCGGTATGTTTTTTGCTTCCTGCAAATATGTTTATTACATTATACATAAGTATGTTAGAGAGAGGACTTTGTCTCCAAGACTTTTCACAATTCTTAAACTGCAAACTTGTATCGAAGACAATTCACTATTCCTAAACTACTGCTTGAAGATTTATAATTTGGATACTTGCTTAGTTTCTTTGATTTTGTGGGAGACTCGAGGCAATTCTCAAAAAATTCCCGAAAATATGCAGCATACAAAACATGCCCCCAAATTCTCGGAAATTCTAACGTAGGTAAACTTTTTCAGGAAAATATATTGATTATGTGGGACCAAATTCTCTGAAAATTTGACATAGCTGAACTTGTTTATTTAACTATATTGATTATGTTGACCCAAATTCTCAGAGTTTAACATAGCTTGTTGGGTCCCCAGTGAGCCTATGTGCTCCACATAAGAACTTTCAGATGCATTATATGCAATGCAGAGCAAACTGCTGATGTCTTATTCTCTGTAAAGTTTAATATAACTGACCTTGTTCATGGAAATATATTGATTACACAATGCACATCTTGTTGGGTCCCTGGTAAGTCTCTGCACTTTACATGAGAACTTTCAGATACATTATATGCAATACAGAGCAAACTACTGTATGTCTTTCCTATCAAACAGTAAACTTAAGCACCAAAAGCTGATTTCCAAAACTAGTCCTTTGAATTATTGTTTGAAAGTACTGCATCAAAACATAATAATTCATAATACATATCAAACTTAATATATATCAAACTTAAGCTCCAAAAGCAGATTCCCAAATCTAGTCGTTTGAATTTTTGTTTGTAAATACTGCCTTCAAGCATTTACATCAAAATGAATTGTTGTTTGCAAATGCTTTCTTAAAATTTTTTCCCTCAAAATATCTATAATCCAGGAAAGATAGTTGGATTGCATGCCTGTATCGTTCATCTCTGGCATACCTCACAGATCCAGCCAAAGATTTTACATGACAATACCAAAAGCCTTTGCCAGCCTGTCATAGGGCTGCTCATATGTACAAAATCCTCAGTAAATTGATGTATACAGTTTACTGTATATCTTTTTTGCTGATGTATAATCCTTCTCTACTAGTAGAATAGATGTCTGTTCCTTAAACCACTGAAGAATGCTGAAATCATTGGTTCCTGCAGAATTCTTGTTCTCCCCAGGGGAAAGCTGAAACCCAGAACTTTCAGAGAATGTGGGTCCATCTCTCCCCATGAAATTTTCCTTTTTTTTAATTAATTAATTTATTTTAATTTCATTGGACAAGCTTCCCCAAAATGCCCCCCCACTTTGGCTGATTAGGTGCCAAAACTGGCCTCTATTGGCGCATATTTGACACAAGTCTTTGCCAGCCTGTGATAGAGCTGATCATATGTACAAACAGTGTTAGAGTAGATGTCTTGTGCCATAAACCACTGAAGACTGCTGAAATCTTTTTTTCCTGCAGAATTCATGTTCTTCTCATGGGAAATCTGTAACCCAGAGTTTTCAGAGTAGTGTTACCAGAACCGAACCGGAACCAGTAAAACCGGCCGGTCCAACCGGTTCTGAGCCCAAACCGGTTCAAACCGGCCCCCTGAACCGCTTCAGACCGGTTCCGTACGGAACCGGTTTTTTTTGCCTGAACTGGCCGGTTCTGTACGGAACCGTTTTTTTTTTGCCAATGAGGTCCGTGGCCGGAAAAGTGAGGGAATTTTTAAATTTTTTTAAAAATTAGGGTTAGGGGCATGCATGGGAAGCTTCTAGAATTGTCTAGAGTCCCTAATGAAGCTATAAAGCCAACCCCACCCCCTCTCTTTCACTCACACTACTCATTTGGCTTCTCTTGAGTAATTAATGGTAATATTAAATTCTTAAATGTCATCCTTTTACTTAAATTTTTAACATTACCATTAATTGTTTCAAGATGTTTGAGAGTGGTTCCAACCTCATTGGACTTTATATGGAGAAAGTAGAATTTTAGGTCCCATTCAAAATTCAGCAGACTTAACGGTTTTCAGGATTTCAAGATTGGCAGGATTTGCAATGTTTCCACTGGATTCTATCATGTAAGAGGGTATGAAACTGACATTTAATCAAGGGCACCATACCCTTTATGTACCTCGATGTTGGTGGCATTGATTGTTGAACTCTTCTGTCACGACCCCAGTAAAAATGTACACTTCACTCAAGTATAAATTCTTCTGTTGAACTCTTCTCTTTGTCATCATGTCAAGTGACTTACTGGTGTATCTGCACACCAACCTCTGTCTTATTTGTAGGCATTGGGCAGAGAGAAGAGTGGTTGAAGGGAAAGACAAAGATTCACATGGATGCACATGAATATGTATTTCTTTTTCAAAAATTTGAATATTTTATGTATTTTTAGTGACCGGTTTTTTGATCCGGTTCCAATTTTTGGGGTCGACCGGTTCGGTTCTGGTAACATTGTTTCAGAGAATGCGGGTCCATCTCTGCCCATGAAATTTGACTTTATTTTTATTTTAATTTCATTGAACAAGCTGCCCCATAATTGCCCCCCACTTTGGCTGATTAAGTGCCAAAATGGGCCTCTTTTGGCACCTGTTTGACACCCAGCAGGACAGGGGATGCACAGTTGTCCCCTTATGTTCCTTGTATGCACATCCTTGTTAATGACCCCCTGTCATGCCTCTGTTCTTGGGCATGGGGTCTGCTACATGTAGACATACTGGAGAATAGACATAGTTTCCGCATGCCAAGACGGCATTGAGTGATCTATTCAACAATTTAATTGTACACATAGAAATACATAGATGTTTGTCTCAAGAAGACACACTTTCTTAGCATACTAACAATTAGTTGAGAGAATATTTCAACCTCACTAACTTTGGAGTTAAACTAGTTGCAGAGAATCTCTCATATCCAACTAGATCTAACAACGTCCTAAAATGCACAATAAGATTATTTAGGTAGAGACACTACATCACAGTGAACAATGTAATAACAACCACAACCCATTCATGATCATAACTATCACACATTGATCCTTAAGACAAGTAGGAATTAATAATTCCAACACTCCCCCTAAACGAGTACTCTGTCAGGTAGGTCTTCATCATCATCTTTTGCCGCTTCAGTGCATCAAATGCTCCATTACGAATCAAAGAAACACTCCCCCGTAACTAGTACTTGTCTTAATTTCTATCAGGTAGGTCTTCTCATCATCTTTTGCTGGTTCAATGCATCAAATGCTCCATTATGAATTGAAAAAAATCCTGATTATCAAAGTCTTTATCTGGTCCAACTTGGAACTTGCATCTCGTACCTTGATCAGGTAGTCATCAAATTGTCAAAGTCCATAGAAAGAAACAACCATCCATCGGAATAGATGGGTACCTAAGCATTGTAATCATAGGTTTAGTAGGATATCCTTCAAGTACATGGTTCATTCAACTTCTTGATGAACTCCCTCGAATGTACATTAAACTTCAGGTTTCTAGGCCTACCACACTAGGGTGTGATTCACATTTCCATATGGCATTGTTTTTATTAAACACAACACTTGAACTTCACCTTGTTTTTCCATCAACAATCGATCTCCATTGTTTCCATAGGAACTATCTCCAACATCCTTCAGATCAAATTCCAAAAACTCTTTATTGTATGTAAAACATCATTATTATACTTCACCTTGTTTTTCCATCAACAATCGTTCTCCATTATTGCCATAGGAACTATCTCCAACATCCTTTGGACCAAATTCCAAAAACTCTTTATTGTATGTAAAACATCATTATTATACTCCTTGCTTCCATCTCATCATTCTAACTCAGAATTAACTTACCATCTCTCAACCATAGTGTCCATGCTCCTCCATTAACATTCAACTTAAGAATTGTTATCTTGAATTGTTATCAAACACATGGGTTGATGCAACGACGACTAGAGGTAGATTTCTTACTCCACAAAATCTAGCTAGCCGTCCTTCTAGGATTGCCATTCAACAATCCTCAAAACCTTGCTTTAATAGTAGACACACCTTCAACATCTTGGTTCAATCTTCGTCTTGGAGATTCCATACTTCACCTGGCAATTGTTAGAATAGTCAATTCTAAGAAACATCACATCACATATTGAGTTTAATAGCCTCAATATGTTTCTTGACTTCTAACTCCCAAGACATTTTTCGTCACCACCATCACATATCTACACTAGCACGCACATGCAACAATAGATCCATTGAGCTAACTGTTTTCTTAATAGGCACATATACATCTTATCAAACACATGGGTCGATGCAATGATGACTCGAGGTAGATTTCTCACTCTTCATTATAAAAACCAAAAATTAGAACTCCAGTTTAGAGACACCATAGTTGAGGGAAGTGGATTTTTCATTTTGGACACACCAAGCTAGCCATCCTTCTAGGATTGCCGTACAATGGTCCTCAAGAGCCTGCTTTAACAGTGGCCCCACCATGTGGAAGTGGTTCTCCTACATTACAGTGTGCTTTTCCTTGTGGTCCCAAGGCATACATACTCAGGAATCTTCAGAGTTATCAGTTATGACACTTTATGCAATGGTTGTCTCTCGATCTCCACATGTGAGTGCACAATGGAAATGCATATGCAGCCACAGTTATTGTCTTGTTCTTCATTGAATTCAAATGTCATCTTAGATCAGCGCCGCCAAGCATATGGGCTGCAGATCAGGATCAACGTGGTTTTTGTCATGGCCTCCCCCAGACAGAAACTCACATGCCCACTCAAAATGCAATCTCCAGCGGGTACTTTATTTCTCAGCAGCAATTGTGCTTATAGATCTCTGCAGTCCTCCTTCACACATGAGCAGCTTCAGGCTACATGTATGAGCAACTTTATCAATAGTCTTTGCTCATATCGGCATCTTGTTCACACTTCAGGTCTAAGAAACACTGGCCTTCAATCACTGGTAAATGACACAATCCATGACTAGCCCAAACATCTAACAATTTAATGATACAATCTTCCTTCTAATATGCCTTGTGACCAAGGTCGTGAGTGTAGGCAACAACAACACTCACGACCTTGGGACTTGAAGATTGCTTGATGCCCTGGTTGTCGACTTCAATTCTACTTTCAAAAATTAATTAGGAAATTGAAGAAACTATGTTTGTGATGAGTTTTTATCACAATGATGTATCTGTTGAGTTAGCTGCTACCTGACTAACTGTGAATCAAAGCAACTTAACTTGTGTGATAAATTCTCAAGAAAATGCAAAGAACTTTCAATCAATAACTGAAGTTGAGATTGCTTCATGCCCTGGTTGTCAAATTCATTTCTACTTTTCAAGATCAATAAACAAAAAAGGAGATTGAAGAGTTTTCAATCAATAACTCAAGTTGAAATTTTCTAACTTGAATTCTATTTTTCAAGATCAATTAGGAAAATGAAAAAGGAGGTTGAAGAGTTTTCAATCAGTGACTAAAGTTGAGATCGCTTGATGTCCTGTGTCAACTTCAGTTCTACCTTCCAAAATCATATAGGAAAATGAAAAAGGAGTTTGAGGTTGATGATTGATAACGCTTTCAAAATTCTATCAGGATGATGAAAGGCTCGACTTCCTCAAATTCTACTTAGAAAAGATTTCTAGTCACATGCTACATCATATGAGTTCTTTTTAGCAGACATTTTGCTGATTTCTGGGTTTCGACAATTTCATGGCAAGAAATATGCCCCAAAACAATATTTTTATTTTTATGATATTGATAAATGTCTGTCACTAAGAAGTGCTGTCCAAGGAATAGGCCTGCAAAATCTGAGCATGATCTATGAGATGCTGAACTTTGGTTGATCTGTGTAGAGTTGTGCTGAATTATGAAGGAAAATATTGATGAAGGATTGATTGTCACTGCGGCACTGCCTGCCTAGTGGCAGAAATATACTTCCTCAAATTCTACTTAGAAAAGCTTTCTAGTCACATGTTACATCATATGAGTTCTCTTTAGCAGACATTTTGCTGATTTCTGGATTTCAACAATTTCATGAAAATAAATGTGCCCCAAAACAACATTTTTATTCTTATGATATTGATAAATGTCTGTCACTAAGAAGTGCTGCCCAAGAAATAAGCCTGCAAAATCTGATCATGATCTATGGGATGTTGTACTTTGGTTGATCTGTGTGGAGTTTGCTTTTGCTTTGAGGAAGCAAAGCATTGATGAAAGATTGTTTGCCCATGCCTACCTAGTGTCAGAAATATCCTGCTGTGCCCTTGCTTTTCATTGGAACTGCATAATGGAGAAAATGTCATATTAAACAACATTATGCCTGTTACTTTTTGTCCTGTTGCTTGTGTCAACAAGTTAATACATCTGTTTGTCTATCTTTGGGCAATATGTCCATTCCAAAATCTGATATATTTTCTTATCTGAGATGGTTCATGGTGTTTAATTGACTGTCACCCAACATTTTGCTGGTCGTTTGATTGTTTTCTGCAAAAAATCCATTGCTTTGATTTTTGGGATTTTGAAGTCTTGTCAAGAAGTTTGGCTTTATTTTTTATTTTTGCCCTGTTGATATGTACAAATTATTTGGTTTTTGTTTTCCTGTTTGTATAAGCAGAAGCTAGATGCTCCTTCTGGTGAGAAACCTGAACCTGTACGAACTCACCTCCGCAACATGATTATTGTTCCAGAAATGATTGGAAGCATCATTGGTGTTTACAATGGAAAGACCTTCAATCAGGTTGAAATCAAGGTAATCAACAATTAATTTGTGATAGATTACATTATTGTAATTGCTTATTTCAGTTAAAATGAATCATAATTGCTTATTGCAGTTAAAATAACACTATTATCGTAATTGTTGTGGTTGTGATTGCCAGCCTGAGATGATTGGACATTACTTAGCAGAATTTTCAATTTCTTACAAGCCTGTAAAACATGGGAGGCCTGGTATTGGTGCTACTCACTCTTCCAGGTTCATCCCTCTGAAGTAGGACTTTGGCCTTTGCATGAACTCTTGTTTGAAGATTGTTGTGGTGGCACATTATTTCTCATCCTGGGAGAACCCAGTTTGAGAATTTTTGTCCCTTTTCTATTGTTTTTTGTTCTGCTCATATATTTTAGAAGCATACTCTCCAGTTGCATTCCCTAAATGCATAATTTTTGTAAACACAACATTTTTTGGGGTTTTCAAGCGTTTTGAATTTGAGCTTGTCATTGCTCATGAGTCATTATTAATTTGCGATAAACATTATTTATATCTTGCATAGAAGGCTAGATTCACACTAAATTGTTAAAGAGAAAAAAATGGGCAAGGAATGGTTATGTATGTTGGGATATGGATATGAATTTGAAATACTTTCTAAATCTGATTTATCAATTGCAATCCATTCACCTAAAAAGGATGTAGGAATGTCTACGTTATCAAAATATTACTGTTTCCCTCAACGAAATATATACAAATGTCTTTAATCTTTGTGGAGGATTCCATTGGTTGCTTTGATCAAACATCTCACTGGGAATGTACAATTTATCAGACGTTTTAATCACCCTCACAAAGAAGGCTTTGTTCTTGTTTTGCATGATAGATGTCAATGATTTTTGAGTATATTGTTGGAAGAGGACAGCTAGTTTCGATCCGGCATGTGCATGTTGCTGGGTAACTTTACAATGTCAATGATTTTTGAGTATATTGTTGGAAGAGGACAGCTAGTTTCGATCCGGCATGTGCATGTCGCTGGGTAACTTTACAAAATTTAATGGGTTAGTGCAAATCTCAGTTGCAAAGAGAGAAGATTGGTACAGTTTGATTTCAAAGTTTCAATGCATTAATTCTGTTTTAATGAAGTAGATTTTATTTTTTTAACATAAGTTCTAATTCTCTTCACAAGAAAAGGTCTTGTTTTGCATGATCAATGTTAATAATAGAACTGAATATTGGAAGAAGAGGGCAAAGTAAAATTGTAATAGAACTGAATATGGGAAGAAGAGGGCAAAATAAAGTTGAAATAGAACTAAATATTTGAAGAAGAGGAGAATCTAGTTTCGATTCATTATGTGCATGTGGGTCAGTGCAATCCCATTTGGAAAGAGAGGAGTTGTAGAATTTGATTTCAAAGTTTAAATGCATTTATTCTCTTTTGACGAAATATATATATTTTTGTTTTGTGTACATTTTATAAGAAGTTATAATCATTTTCACAAGAAAAGTCATTGCTCTTGTTCTGCATGAACAATGTCAATAATAACCCTCCAAATAGAACTGAATATTGGAGGCAGAGGAGTCTTGGTTTTGATACACATTATGTGCATGTTGCTAAGTAGTTTTACTGACTTTAATGGGTCAGTGGCACTGCATTTGCAAGGAGAAAAATATGGTACAGTTGGATTTTAAGTTCAATCGTATTTATTCTGTTTTATGAAGTAGATTTTAGATTTGGAAATCTCCACATCTTCTACTTCAAAATAAAGTATGTAGTGAGATATAAGTATTTTGAAGTATAATGTGATATATAATAAGTAGGCATGACGTGGTTATTAAGATATTGTAGTAATCGATGACTAAAAAGTGTTTTGAAATTCTTGTAAGCTGAAAATAGCATTCTTTCAAAAGATTTCTATATGTATTGTGATGCATGTGTTGTTGAGGTTTGGGGAGGAATTCTTGGACTGTAGTGCCAAAGCATTTTAGCTTTATCGAAATTATCCAAAATCGAAGTAGTTTTTGTTTGATTTGTATATTGTAAATTTCAAAATTGAATAATTATTATTATTTTTTCATGGAAATGAACTTTGTATTCTAGATGAAAATAAATACATTAATTAGATAAATACAGAAGCATTGCATGAAGAATCAAATGATTCTCAACTAATACTTCAAAACCGTTCCTCTAAAAAAAACGAGGACTAAGTTTCTCCGCACTTCATGTTCAAGCCCTTGTAAAGTCCAAAATATTACATAAAAGAGAGTACTAGAGTCCACATATATAAAAGCATGCATATATGAAAGCATGCATATCTGAAAATGAAACCAAAAGGCATAGGAATTTCCACATAAACATCAACTTCATAGATGTCAGATCTGTTATCAACCTGTTGATTTCTTGTATACTGCTCAATCAAAAATAGAAAATAATTTTTCCTGTATAATGAACCATCCATTGTTTCCTTTCAAATGCAGGATCCAACTATGAAAGCATGCATATCTGAAAATGAAACCAAAAGTATAGGAATTTCCACATAAACTTCAACTTCAAAGATGTCAGAACTGCTATCAACCTAGTACACTGCTCAATCAAATATAGAAAACAATTTTTCCTATACAATGAGCCATCCATTGTTTCCTTCCAAATGCAGGATCGAAGCGGATTAGTAGATTTGTGAATTTAAATATCAATAAAATTATTATTGAAAATTCTATGATATTTTAGTATGGTTGACTACATTCTAACTATGGTTTACCATCGTTGGCTATGGTTGACTATGTTTGGTTATGTTTGACCATGGTTGACTTCAGTTAGCCATGGTTGATTATGTTTGACTATGAATGACTGATTGACTGATTGACTATGTTTGATTAAAGTTGATAGTGGCTAAACATGGTTGATTATGACATTTGGTGGACCATGTTTGAATGTGGTTGACCATGTTTGACTATGGTTGGCCTTGATTGAGTTTGATTGAATATGGATGATCATTGTTGACTATGGTAGAGAATGCTTGACCATGTTTGACTATGGCTCAACATGTTCGACCAAGGGTGGTTGTATTTAACCATGGTTTACTTTGGTTGAACTTAGTTGACTGTGGTTGATCATGTTTGACTATGGTTAACAATGTTACATTGGTTAACAATGTTACTATGGTTCACTGTGTACAAATTTTTGCATATGGTTGACCATGTTTGACTATGGTTGGCATTGGTTGTCCGTGGTTGTCTATAGATTGGTTATAGTTATGGTTGACCATGTTTGGCTATGGTAGACCACATTTGACCAAGGTTGACTATGGTTAACTTTGGTTGACCATGTTTGACTATATTAGACTTTAGTTGAATATATTTGACTATGGTTGATTATGGTGGAATGTGTTTGATTATGGTTAACTTGTGTTGGTAATGGTTGATCATGTTTGACTATGTTTGACAATGTTTAACTATGGTTGGCTTTAGTTGACCATGGTTGAATTTAGTTGACCATGTTTGATTATGGTTGACTATGGTTAACCATGGGGACTGTGGTTGACTAAGGTTGACCATGTTTTATTATGGTTGTCTACAAATTGGCCATGGTCAACCATGGTTGACCACAGTGGATCAAGGTTGACCATGGTTAACTTTGGTTGACCTTGATTGACTATGGTAGACTTTTGTTGAATATATTTGATTATGGTGACTTTGTTGATGATGGTAAAATCTATTTGACTATGGTTCACTTTTGTTGACAATGATTGAACATGTTTGACTTAGTTTGACCATGTTTGAATTTGGTTGACCATGTTTGATTATGCTTAACCATGGTGATTGTGGTTGACTATGAATAACTGTTGTTGTCCATGCTTTACTATGGTTGACCATGGTTATCTATGGATTGACCATGGTCGATCGTGTTTGACCATTGTGGATGAAGGTTTACCATGGTTAATTTTTGTTAACCATGTTTAGTTATTGTTGACCATACTTAGTTATGGTTGACCATGGTTAACTTTGGTTGACCTTGTTTGATTATGGTAAAATCTAGTTGACCATGTTTCACTTTAGTTGACAATGGTTAAACATGTTTGATAATGGTTGAACATGTTTGACTATGGTTAGCTTTATTTGACTTAGGTTGACCATATTTGAATTTGGATGACCATGTTTGACTATGGTGGACCATGTTGACTGTGGTTAACCATGGTGATCAAGGTTGACTATGGATGACTATGATTGACCATATTTCATTATAGTTAGATTTTGACATTTCTTAAATGGTTTTTTCATGTTGGGTGTTTATCGTGGTTGACTTATGTTAACCATGGTTGTCCTTATTTGACCATGGTTTAGTATGGTTGAGCACGTTGATTATGGTTAGCCATAGTTGACTATGGTTGAGCGTGTTAATTATGAGTATGTAGGTTTTCGCTTTTTGTCATAATGTTAGGCATATTTTCTGGGTAAAACTGTGTATGAGGTTTTGAAACGTCCAACGTTTTGAGTGGGCACTCCACCCATCATCTAGGACAATGAAGCTAATATGTTAGAAAAGAGTGAGCTGTGGTTTGTCAACGACTCTTTTCTTCAATTTGATTCTAAGCTTTTAAAAGATTAGAGTCTCTTGAGACAGTGCTCTCCATGGAGGTTAAGAATGTGAGTATGTAGGTTTTCACAATTCGTCATAATTTTACACATTTTCTCTATAAAACTGTTTATGAGGTTTTGAAATGTCCAATGTTTCGAGTGGACACTCCACCCACCATCAGGGACAATGAAGCTAATATGTTAGAAAAGAGTGTGTTGTGGTTTGTCAACAACCCTTTTCATCAATTTGATTTTGAGCTTTTAAAAGATTTGGGTCTCTTTGAGATAGTCCTCTCCATAGAGGTTAAGAATTTGAGTATGTAGGTGTCCACAGTTCGTCATAATGTTAGGCATATTTTTTGGATAAAATTGTGTACGAGGTTTTGAAACATGCAATGTTTCGAGTGAGCACTTCACCCATCATCAGTGATAATGAAGCTAATATTTTAGAAAAAGTGTGTTGTGGTTTGTTAGCTACTCTTTTCATCAATTTGCTTCTAAGCTTTTCAAAGATCTGGGTCTCTTTGAGACAATTCTCTCCATAGAGGTTAAGAACCTGAGTATATAGGTTTTTCCATAGTTCGTCATAATGTTAGGCATATGTTTTGGATAAAATTGTGTACGAGGTTTTGAAACGTCCAATGTTTTGTGTGGACACTCCACCCACGTTCAGGGACAATGAATCTAATATGTTAGAAAAGAGTGTGTTGTGGTTTGTTAGCAAGTATTTTCATCATTTTGATTATGAGCTTTTCTAAGATTCGGGTCTCTTTGAGACCGTCTTCTCCATAGAGGTTAAGAATTTGCGTAGGTAGGTTTCCATAGTTTGTAATAATGTTAGGCATATTTTTTGGATAAAACTGTGTACGAGGTTTTGAAACGTTCAATGTTTCGAGTGGACGCTTCACCCATCATCAGTGACAATGAAGCTAATATGTTAGAAAAAAGTGTGTTGTGGTTTGTTAGCTACTATTTTCATCAATTTGCTCTCGAGCTTTTCAAAGATCTCGGTCTCTTTGAGACAATTCTCTCCATAGAGGTTAAGAACTTGAGTATATAGGTTTCCACAGTTCGTCATAATGTTAGGCATATTTTTTTGGATAAAACCGTGTACGAGGTTTTCAAACGCCCAACGTTTCGTGTGGACACTCCACCCATCATCAGGGACAATGAATCTAATATGTTAGAAAAGAGTGTGTTGTGGTTTGTTAGCAAGTCTTTTCATCATTTTGATTATGAGCTTTTCAAAGATTCGGGTTTCTTTGAGACCGTCTTCTCCATAGAGGTTAAGAATTTGAGTAGGTAGGTTTCCACAATTTGTAATAATGTTAAGCATATTTTCTGGATAAAATTGTGTACATTAGGGACAATGAAGCTAATATGTTAGAAAAAAGTGTTACAATTATGCAAAGTCAAAATTATTTATAGTATTTTTTTTTATATTTTATCATTTAATGGTTCACATGATAAATGATTTTTTTCTCAAGGAAACCCTTGTTGAAAACTTTCAAGTACTTCCCCATACTTCCTCATGATCCATGGATGGTAAATAAGGTAAACCATCATTCCTGATTACGAGTGAGACCCAATAATATTAACAATATATCTTGACTAGAAACCTCACTTGAGCTAACCCAACAAACTCATATACCAAATAATTTATTTTCAATTACAAAAAAATTCTTTTAAATTTATAAATTACAATTATCTATCATAACATTTTTTTTTTATCTCCATAGAGTAATTGAAGTAGAATATCTCAACCATTGCTTATTGAAAATTTAATCATAACAAATAATAAAAACCCCTTTTCAAATTAAAGAAACATTGTTTTCAAAAACCCCTTTTCAAATTAAAGAAACATTGTTTTCAAAATTTAGGAAATGATTTTAAACCATATTTATTCATATTTAATATGTAGATAAGAAACAAATTTATTTGTATGTTACATTTTCACAAATATGTTGTTGCAAGATTGATATCTTCATCTTAATTAAATAGTGTGCATTCTTCATTAAAATAAAAAATAAAGTGTGCATTCTTCTCTATTTTAGGTAGATATCATACTTTGAAACATTTTTATTATTTATGATTAGATGAGAAAAACATAAATAATTAAAATAAATATAATTAAAAAATGAATTTATATCATTTTTTTATTATTAAAACATGTATATATAACTCAAAATTCATAAAACTATATAAATTAAAAAAAAACAAATTCATAAATATATTTTTATTTTTATTTTTGAAAAATCCTTAATTTTTTTAATTTAAATCTTGTATTTATATTTAGAAATTTTGCTTTAAATATATGGAAGCAAGTTAAGAGATATGTAATGTTTTATTGTTTGAAATATGAACATATAAAGGTATATATATAAGATTTATATTGCAACATTAACTTGATTTAAGAGTGATGAAGAAAAAACCCTAGGGTAGGGGGGGTTTTGTCAGAAACCTAGGGAAATTGAGCTTTTTGAATCACTTTGTGTGCGTTGAAGAATTAGTGGAATATGGTTTGTATCCCTTGGATATGGTGGATTCGTTTGAAGTCTCCTGCTCTCATCCGTTGGTGAAGGTTGATGTAAAGGGGTTGAGAGATCAAGAGAGGACAAGGAAGGATTTAGATCTCGAAGACGTGGTAGTAGAAGTCAAAATGTGTAGGAGGTCGAGAAAGTCATCGTCTCTTGGTGACGTGACAAACTTTGGATTTGCTACGAGAGTAACTTATCCCCAAATGGATTGAGATTAATGGCAACAAAAATGAAGTACTGTACGCGGAAGATTTTTCCTTTACTCCGTAGGATCTCATAATGGTCTTTCTTCTCCCATGCACTTTGGTATTTCCGTGTCTAGTCCACAAAGTTCAAATGTTTTAGTCGTTGATACTTTGTGTTTTGGCCATGAAGGTAGACTTGTAGACTCTTTATTAGATAAAGGGTTTGTTGGTAGTACCCTCGACTTGGTGGAGTTGATGGGGGTCGGGAGAGGTGGGTGTTGAGGGCCTGGAGACAAAGGAAAAGGTGTAGCGAGTGAAGAAATGAAAGAACATGATAAGGGTTGAACAAACTCTAGACCTAGTTGGAAAATCTCTAGTGGGACAGTTTTTTGGGGTTTTCCTTTTGGGTTCTTCTATCCGAAATTGGGTTGTGCACACCTGGGTTAGACCACTGGGTTATTACCCTATTTTTTACATTTTGATAAGGGGATGACTCTTTTATTTTTAAATCTGAGGGAGATGTAGTGAAAATATTAGGAGGTTGGTGGTTTTGGGGGATTTGTCTATTGAACTTAAAATTGTGGCACCCCTATTTAGATCCTCAACAAGGGGTTATGAGGGATTTTCATATCTTAGTTAAGCTCCCGAGTATGCCACTAGAAAATTGGAATGACAAGTTCCTTTGGGATCTGGCGAATTATTAAGGGAAAATCCTAATGGTGGATTTGTCTTATAAGTATTTGGCGTATTAGTATGTGACAGATTTTGGTGAACATATATTTATTGGAGGGATTGGTTGAGAGTATTGATGTGGAAGTGGGTGATTGGGAATATAAAAACTTTGGATTATGGAAACATCTCTTTTAGGTGTGTAAGATGTCATGAGATCGGGCACGTGGTCGAGGACCGTTCTAGGCATTTTGCGGGGAAGATTTGGCGAAGAAATGAAAGGACATCAACAACAAATTCATATGATAGAATGAGAGGTTCTGTGATTAAAAATAGGGTTCCATAGGAGGTTTTGAATTTTGGAAAAGAGCAAGGGGAAGGTAGGCAAGACGTGAGGAAGATGGGAATACCAAGTTCGATAGCTAGGCCACACTCTGTACTATCAGGGTCGGAAAATACTTTAGGAAAAAGGCCCTTGATGTAGAAGGTTGATCCTCCTATAAAGATTTAAGGGGGGGATCCAAGGGACTCTGATGAAGGTTCTTTTTATGGGAAGGAGTGCAGAAAGGTGATGGTCTCTGACTTATTTTTGAAAGAGGAGAAAACTGGGACTACTCCAGTTGAGTTACCTTTTACTACTTTTCTGGATCAAGGAGGGTTTACTTTGAGATTTGAAGAGAGTAAGAGGGGGTTGCCAAGGACTTAAACTAAAATGTGATTAAGAGCATATTGAGTAGCCGTCCTCAAATGTGTCATTTGAGATATGTCTTAGATATTGATGTTTCAAATGCCTTGTTCACTTCAATGTTGGGTTTGGGGGGAGGGACTCATTCAAACTTTTTTTGATCTCCTTCCTCAAGTGGGGAAACCTATAGGAATTCATACCTTAGGTTGAAATGATCGATAGTAGGTGAACTTTTCTCAGGGGGTTTAGGTCTAGATTCTAGGAGGAATGTGGGCAAGATGGGTGCGGCTAGAAAGTCACATCTATTTCATGTGAAGAATAAGGCCGTGGTGGAGGTATTGCAAGGGAAACAAAAAACCTTAAATTGGGCTCTTAGGGATGGTCAACCCAGTGTTAGGATTTCAAAATGAAGATTCTCTCTTGAAATATAAGGGGTTTGGGCTGCCCTAACAAAAGACTTGCCTTTCATAGGTTAGATGAGAGGAGAGCCTTGATATCCTTTTGATTTAGGAAACATGTAAAGGGGATTTAATTATAGGTAGTTTGAAGAAGCTATTTAGAAACTAGGAATTTCAGTGGGTGGATGGTTGTGGTCTTTGAGGAGGTGCTTTGACTAGTTGGAAATAAGAATTGAATATGCTAAACTCTTTCTTCATGCATTCAAGATTATGAACAGATTTTAGGTGTGAAATCTTGGATAATTAGATAACAGTGCTGAACCTTTATGGGTGATATGATAGGAAGAGATGGTTTTGGAATCATGTTTTTTCATCCTTCGTTTTAAAAGAGGAAAACATGGCAATTGGGGAGATGTAACATACCCATCCTCCAAGCTGAGCCACATTACTACAAAAACGACTTAGCATATTTTGATATCGTTTAAAAAATATACATGCACACATGCCAAAAAACTCATGCAACTAATCAACATAATAAAAACCCATGAATGCAACTATTCAAGCAAAAAAACAAACACACAACATTCATGTAAAACCATTTACACAACATAATAAACATAACAAAAGACTTATCTGTATATATAATAACCAATTGGCTATATATGAAGGACATTCCTCCCAACCATAGGTTTGCTGTTCATTTTCTCTTGACAACAAGCCACCCTTGAGGCTATGAGTTCACAAGGAGATCTATCCCTCTTGGTTATCCACTTTCTTCTCCAACAACAGTTCCAATTCACCAAAACCCAGTTTCTTCTCCAACAACAGTTCCAATTCACCAACTCTCTTCTCCACAACTTGCACAATCCAAGGAATGTACCCCCTTCTAGTGCACTCAGCTGGTGAGGAATCTATCAATTAAGGACTCCAGGAATTCTCATATCCTCTAGGAGTGTTCACAACAACCTTCACAAGGTTCTTGAGCCATTTCCTCCACATGCACACAAGCCACATTTCTAGCATAAACACAACTGACCAATGGATTCCTTCAAGCACATCAGAGTTGGTGCTCTTCCCAACACTCAACTCCTCTCTTGCTTCCTAAAAAAAACATGCAAAAACTTAACTCCTTTCCTAATCGAATTTCTTTCTTCTCCCATGCTTGCTTGACTCACACTCTTTCCAAAGATGATTGCACTTCAACCCCATGCTTCCAATAACTAAGGGTTGTGACTTCTCACATCGACCCTCTTACATGAATTCAATGATTGAGTGTCTAACAAGTCAAAGGGAGGATTAC
>ML792610.1:85925-125510 GCA_009831015.1 Picea engelmannii
AGCCCCCCCATTGTTATTGTCTATGTCGTATCACAACCAATGGTTATTATTTTTATTAATTATTTCGATGTATATAATTCGGTCCTCGACCACATTAATAAATATGGGCTCTCCACCCCAAACATATTGATTCACCAGCCTAAATCACATTTATACAATTATATTATAATTTGTGGGGACTAAAATTGGGAAAGTTACATGAGATATAAACTTTACTCTGTAGATAATAGATATGGGGTGATCCTCAATTAGATTATTTTTTGGACTAGATTAGAAGTGCCGATTTGGTAAGATGTGGATCCGGTTAATTTGAAACCAACTTGGTGCAATAAGAGAACAAGAGGTATCAAAGTTGGGTGGGTACAGAGGGCAGATCTGATCACAACCCAATCTATCTACAACTTTCAAAGGTAGAAGATAGACTGTCGACACTATTCAAGTTCAATCCGATTTGGTTAGAGGAGTTTATAAATTTGGTAAAATGAGAATGGATTTCGTTTAATCCAAACCTCGAGGGTTCGATGAGTAGACAATTCATAAATTGTCTATCAAGGAGAAAAGTAATGGCAATGAAATGGTCGAAAAAGAGAGTTAAATCTAGAGATAGGTCTATAAAAGATGTGGAGGCAACTCTCGAAAGCCTTTTTAATAATAATTAAGCTATTTTTTTTTAAAACAAGAACTAATGAAGCTGACTGAGTTGGAGACTAAAAGGGAAAATATTTTATGGGAGAGGAAGGCAGATTAGCGCAAGAAGGGCAACACAAGAAGAACATAGCAGTATGGATGGATTTAGGCAATGAAAACACAAATTTTCCATCAATTTGCAAATTATTGGAAAAATGTAAATACTATATGGGAGTTTTTGAATGATGAAGGGATGTAGGTTCAAGGGTTTAGGAATTTGGCATTAGTAGGGATACAACACTTCACAAACATTTACAAGGAACTTGAAGGTGCAAATTTAGTGGAGATTGTGAAGGTTTGTTCTTTTTTCCCATGTCTGGTCTTGGATGAAGACAATGTAGAGTTGTTTGAAGAAATCAATTTGGAGGCACTGTTAGGGGGTCTATTGATCTTCCAAAAGGGTAAGAGCCTAGGGCTAGATGGTTTAATAATGGAGTTCTTCATTGCCTTCTTCAATATGTTGGGTAAGGATATGCTAAGAGTGGTCGAGGAGGTCAAAGTGATAGGTAGGGTTCTTCCAAACTTTGATTCTACTTTCCTTGCTCCGATTCCGAAAAAGGATAAGCCAGAATATTTCAGAGACTTTAGATCGATTTCGTTATGTAATTGTGTGTATAAGGTCATCGTGAAAATTTTAGTGCTGAGACATAAGAAACTGTTGTCGAAATTCATTCTCTCAAAACAATTAGGCTTCCTACAGGGGAGACAAATCCATGATGCGGTTGGTGCAACATAGGAAGGAATTCATTGTATAAAGTCACATAAGATTAGTGCAATGGTGGCAAAGCTAGACATTTCAAAGGCGTATGATCATGTTTGTTGGTTGTACTTGAGAATGCTCTTAATACATATAGGTCTCTATTTGAATGTGGTTAATTGGATCATGGCATGTGTGACATCTATTTCTTTCGTAGTACTGGTGAATGGGGTGTTGGGATTGTTATATTCTTCACAGTGGAAACACAATCTAATCGTCTGGCTAGTCAAGGTGGATCACCATGACAATTAAATTGAGTCAAAGGTTGAAGCAACTGACTAAAGGTTGATAGGTCCGTAGTCGACTGGAGTTCTATTGGTTTGCAGTCAACTGATAATAGATTGGTAGTTGACTGGATGGTCAACACCTGTAACAGAATCTCAAGATTCACGAGATCACAACCAACCATCTACATGAATTTGTAACTGTTTTTGGTTTCCATGAATTAAGGTTTTCCATGTTGTAAGTTCTATAAATATGACATGAATTATTACTATCAAAGGTTAATATTGGATGTTGTTGTTGCACAAAGTTGTTGTTAGCAAGCATATTTGATCATGTACTAAGATGCAAGCCGAATCGGCTGCAGAGTTGTTCTTGCATCAAAGCAAGAGAGTAGGATGACGATTGTGTCTTAGTTGTGAACCAAGGTTAATCATGTAACTCTTTATTCATTGAGTGAACAAAACAACAAGGAGCAAGATTTGCTTAAGGAATGTTAGTTTTCCCGGTTAAGGGTTTCCAAGGGAAATCTCTGTGTACTATGTGTGTTTGTCGTTGTTAACTTTGTTTTTAAATTCTATTTTTTCTCTTCTATGTGGTTTATAGTTTATATTTGGTGTCAGAGCAAGGTTGAGAAGATTTTGTGATCCGAGCATATATGAAGAAGAGTAGATCTTGGATTTAGGGGGAATGCCTTTGTCATTGAGGGTTCAACTTGTTCTTGGATCTGTGCTAAACCTAGGTTGAATGGGAGTTCTAAGGCATCGATTTGTTCTTGAAAGAATGACAAGTAGTTCACGGATTGAGATTGAAAAGTTTAATGGCATGACTTTTGAGCTGTGGAAGCTTGAAATGGAATATATCCTTGTAGATCGAGAACAATGGGTAGCTGTGGATCCCTAAAAAATTATAATGGGCATGTCGAAGGAATATTGGGAGAAACTTGAAAGGAAGGCAAGGAGTACATTACAACTTTGTCTTCCAGATTTGGTGTCGCTGAATGTCTTAGGTGAAGACATTGAAAAGAAACTATGGGATAAGTTGGGAACTTGTACTAATTGAAATCCTGCTCAATGTCTTAGGTGAAGACATTGCAAAGAAACTATGGGATATGTTGGGAAATTGTACTAATCAAAATCCCTGGTAAACAAGTTGTTTCTTCGGAAGAATCGTATCTTACAAGGATTAGTGATTGGGGCTCGGTAAGAGAGCACCTGAATGCATTCAATACCTTGATAAGTCAATTATTATCTGTGGATATAAATATTAGCGAGGAGGAGAAGTGTATCGACCTATTATGTTCTTTCCTAGACTCGTGGGATAGTCTGGTCATGGCTATTGGAAGTAACTTGACCGCATTAACACTAGAATATGTGGTTTCTCTATGTTGTTAGAGGAAATGAGGAGGAAGAACATGGAAAGATTGATCAAGGATGCCTTGATGGTGAGAGGTCGACCAATTGACATAGGTAAAGATAAATTCTCCAGTAGTCGAAATACTAAGTCAAGGGGTAGATCTAAATCCCCTGTTTAGTCGACAAGAAAATGCTGGAAGGCTATTGGAAGTAACTTGACTTCATTAACACTAGCATATGTGGCTTCTCTTTGTTGTCAGAGGAAATGAGGAGGAAGAACATGGAAAGATCAATCAAGGATGCCTTGATGGTGAGAGGTCGACCAATCGATAGAGGTAAAGGTAAATTCTATGGTAGTTGAAAGACTAAGTAAAGGGGTAGATCTAAATCCCATGTTTAGTCGACACGAAAATGTTGGAAATGTGGTAAAGATGGGAATTACAGGAGGGACTATGAGTTGAAAGTGGCTGAGAAAATACAAGGATTTTATGAGAAACAATCAACTAAAAGAAAGAATTCTCCAGATGGAGGAGGAAAAGTGTATACAGAATCGATCAATACATAGTCAAAACATGATGTTTGGTTGATCGACTTAGGTGCATATTTTCATATGACATCTCATAGGGAATGGTTCTATGAATATTGGAAGTATAAAGGAGGTTATGTATTCTTGGGAGACGACTCGACAACCAAGATTGTTGGATGAGGAAGAGTCTGTTTGTTGCTGAAAGATGGGAGGAGAATCCTTTCATGGGTGCTACATATTCCAGGTTTGGCAAGAAATGTAATATTTGTCAATGCAATGAGTGATGTAGGTGTGCACACTGTATTTGTGAAGGATTCATGCAAAATGGTTTGGGGAGAAATGATATTAATGAGAGGAGTTTGTATTGTAACCCTAAATGATTTTTTGGGGAGTGTTGACTCGATTGGATGCAATAGTACAATTACCGAGGTCGACTCGACTGTGTTCGACTTGGCTATTCCTCGACTAGTCAACCTGACCATGTTATGGCACCAAAGGATGGGACACATTGGGGAAAAGATACTTTGAGTTATGAAAAACAAAGGTATGGTTGAATGATTCCTTGAGTGTGCTTCGATGTTGATTTTTGTGAACATTACATCTATGGAAAATAGAATCTTGTAAGATTCCCATCTAAAGCTACACGGGAAAAAGAGATTATGGAATTAATACATAGTAATGTGTTTGGTCTTGTAACAATTCCATCATTAGGAGGATATTTGTATTATGTCTCCTTCATAGATGATTTCTATAGGAAGACATGGATGTATTTTCTGAGGAATAAATTTGAGGTTTTCGGTAAATTCAAAGAGTTTAAATCTCTCATCGAAAACTAGACAGATAAGAATATCAAAGTGTTGAGAATTGAAAACGAAGGTGAATTCTGTGGTAAGAACTTTGAACAGTTTTGCAAGCAGTGTGGCATAGCACATGAAACTACTACTCCTTATACCCCTTAACAAAATGGAGTTGCTGAAAGGATGAGAAATATGTTGATGGAAAAGGCAAGGATCATGTTCAATGGTGTTGGACTAGCACATGAATTATGGGCAGAGGCAATCATAACTGCCTGCTATATGGTAAATAGATCTCCTTCATCAGCGTTGGTCGACTCAAATCCACATGAGGTATGGTTTGGTAAGTATCCTTCTCTCTCACATCTCAAAGTTTTTGGCTATGATGCATTTGTGCATGTTCCCAAGGAAAAGAGGAACAAGCTGGACAATAAAGCGATCAAGTGGATTTTCATCAATTACAAGGATAGAGTGAAAGGATATAAGCTGTGGGATCTAGTGACGATCAAGATGGTTTATAGTCGAGATGTGGTCTTCAAAGAAATTGGAGGGACTTCCAGGATTGAAGAGAGGCTCAAATGGAGAAATAAATAGAGAAATTGGTGTTTGAGTTTAGGAACGATGATCATTATTCAAACGAGTCGACTGAATCAGATGAAGAGGTGGAACTGCAGACTTCGGTTGTAAGGAGGTCTGGAAAAGTAAGGAAACCAACTAAAAGGTACAATCCACATGATTATTTTTCTGCATTTGTGTTATCTTCCACTGATGATGAGCCCAAATTAGTCAGGGAGGTAGTCGACTCGACAAAAGGTAAACTATGGAAAGAGGCCATAGTTGAGGAAATGGAGCCTTTGCATAAGAATGAGACATGGTATTTGGTAGAACTACCTAATGGAAGGAAACCATTGGTATAAGGTGGGTGTTCAAGAAGAAGTTGAATGCAGTAGGTCAAGTTGAGAAGTTAAAAGCTCATCTAGTAGCAAAAGTTTATTCCCAAGTCGAGGGATTTGACTTTGGTGAGATTTTCTCTCCTGTTGAAAAATTAACTTTCATTAGAGTACTAATGTCTCTGGATGTAGCATTTGATCTTGATATAGAGAAAATGGATATGAAGAAAATGTTTCTACATAGGGACTTTGAAGAATAAATCTACATGAAACATCGTGAAGGATTTGTAGTAAAGTGTAAGAAAGAGTTGGTGTGCATGCTAAAGATATCCCTTTATGGTATAAATCAGTCACCAAGGATGTGGTCCAAAAAAATTTCCACATACATCCTCATACTAAGATTTGCGAGAAGCAAGGCTGATCATTGTGTGTATTTCAAGGAAGAAGGCAGTCGTTTCATTTATGTAGCTTTGTATGTTGACGACATGTTGCTAGTTGGAAACAACATGGATGCTATCAAGGGGGTGAAGATGCAACTATCATCCAAGTTCAACATGAAGGATCTAGGTGATTCTAATTTCATTGTGGGAATGGAGATTAAGAGAGATCAAACGATTATAAAACTTTGGTTAAACTAGAGGAAGTACATTGAAAAAATCTTAAAATGTTTCAACATGTAGGAGTTAAAACCGGTCAAGGTCATGTGGGAGAAAAACTAATTGTTGAATAATGTACAAAGGCACATCAAGAAATAGAGGACATGACATGTGTTCCCTATGCTAGTGTTGTTGGTAGTATGGTGTATGCAATGGCTTGCACTCGACTAGATATTTCCCATGTAGTATGAGGATTGAGAAAGTACATGTCGACACCTGTGAAAGAGAACTAGAATTTTTTCAAGAGAGCGTTCAGTTACTTGCGTGGCACAACAAAGTATGTAGTCTGTTACCAAGGGAAACCTAAAATTGACATGGATTTGTTGGCTCTGACTAGGCTAGCAATCTGGATCAAAGGAGGTCGATCAAAAGATATGTGTTCTGACTGTTTGGTGGAGAAATTAGTTGGATGAGTAAGAGACAAACAATTATGGCCTTGTCAAAAAAAATGTTGAATGCATGGTATCTACCCATGCAAGCAAAAGAATCTGTTTGGTTTCATCGACTGTGTTTAGGGATTGGGTTTGAACAAAAATCTATGAGGATAAATTGTGACTACTAGAGTGCAATTTTCTTGGCTAAAAACCCAGCTTACCATTCCAAGATGAATAATATTGATTTACAATGCCATTTTGTGAGAGACATGGTGGAAAGCAAGAAGGTGCTGCTAGAGAAGGTAGACACTTTGAAAAACATACCAGTCTCTTTGGCCAAGTATGTGAGTGATGAAGAGTTCTCTTGGTGTAGAGAGACAATGGGCATTGGTTCCTTGGATGAGTGAATGAAAGTTCTATTTCTCCTATTTATGCAAATAAGACAACCCGTGGGAGAATGTTGGGATTGATATATTATTTGCAGTGGAAACATAGTCTAACTGAATGACCAGTCGAGGTGGATCGACTAGACGGTTAAGTCGAGTCGAAGGTCGAAGTAGTCGACTAAAGGTCAATTGGTTCGTAGCCGACTGGAGTTTGACTAGTTCACGATCAACTAATAACTAATTGGTAGTTGACTGGATGGTCGACACCTGTAGCAAAATCCTGAGATTCACGAGATCACAACCATTCTTCTGCATGGATCTATAACTGTTTTTGGGTGCCATGAATTAGGGTTTTTCATGTTGGAAGTTCTATAAATATGGCATGATGTATTATTTTCAAAATTTAATCTTGGCTTCTTTTGTTGCATGAAGTTGCTGTGAGAAAACATATTTGGTCATGTATATGTAAGCTAAGTTGGTTGCATAGTTGTTCTTGCATCAAAGAAAGAGAGTAGGATGATGATTGTGTCATAGGTGTGGACCAAGGTTAGTCATGTAACTCTTTATTTGGAGAATGAATAAAACAACAATGAGTGAGAGTCACTAGAGGAATGTTGGTTTTCCCAGTTAAGGGTTTCTAGGGTAAATATCTATGTATTGTGTGTGTTTTCCATTATTAAATTTCTGTTTAAATTATGTCTTCTCTCTCATATGTGGTTTAGTGTTTCTCTACATTTGCTATCAGAGCAAGTTTGAGCATATCTTGTGATTTGAGCATATCTGAAGAAGAACAAATCTTGGCTTCAAGGGGACTCATTTGTCATTGAGGGTTTGACTCCTTGGATTTTTTCTAAACCTAGGTTCAATGCGAGTTGTAAGGAAATGATTTTTTCTTGAAAGAATGGAAATAAGTTCGAGGATTGAGATTGAAAATTTTAATGGCCAAAATTTTGAGTTGTGGAAGATTAAAATGGAAGATCTTGTAGATCGATAATAGTGGGTAGCTTTGGATCCCAAAATAATTTCAATAGGCATGTTGAAGGAAGATTGGGATAAACTCAAAAGGAAGGCAAGGAGTATGTTACGACTTTGTCTTGCTGATTCCGCGTTGCTAAATGTCTCAAGAAAAGAAACTACAAAGAAAATAAGAGATAAGTTGGGGAACTTGTACCAGTTGAAATCCCTAGTAAACAAGTTGTTTCTTCGGAAGAAATTGTATCTTACGAGGATGAGTGATGAGAGCTCAGTAACAGAGCACCTGAATGCATTCATTACTGTGATACATTAGTTATTGTCTATGAATATAAAGATCACCAAGGAGGAGAAATGTATCAGTTTGTTGTGTTCTTTGCTAGACTCATGGGATGGCCCGATCATGGCTATTGGAAGTAACTAGACCACAACAACGCTAGAAGAAGTGGTTGCATCTCTGTTGTTAGAGGAAATGAGGAGGAAGAACATGGAAGAATCGATCAAGGATTCCTTGATGGTGATAGGTTGACCGATCGATAAAGGTAAAGACAAATTCTATGGTAATCAAAAGACTAAGTCAAGGATTAGATATAAATCGCTTGTTCGGTCGACAAGAAAATGTTGGAAATGCAGTAAAGCTAGGCATTATAGAAGGGACTGCAAGTTGAAAGGAGTTGAGAAAAGTCAAGGATCTAATGAGAAATAGTTGACTAAAAGAAATACTTCTCCAGATGGAAGAGATGTGTATCTAGATTTGATCGGTACATAATCAGATTATGATGTTTGGTTGATCGACTCAGGTGTATCTTTTAATATGACATTAGGATTCCGTGTTCCTTGTAGAAGGGAAAATGAATAGTCTCATCATATTTTTGTGGAATGTTTGGTTCACTGGGTAAAAAATAAAGACTTTTAGAGCTATCTCATTTCTCGTTTTGTGGGGAACTTAGTTATCCTATAATAAAAGACTTTTGTAGAGAAAGAAATTCCTACTTTTCAGGTGTTTTCACAAGTAGTGGTTATTTTTTTTATCAAGTTAAGGAGTCTCCAACACCTAAATTTCCATAGCAGATTGGAGAATTGTTGATCGACAAAAGCTACAATTGGGGCTTCTATGATGGTGCATGCCAAGGCCTATATAAACCTTGTGGGCTGGGAGGTTTATTATTTATTTTAGATGAACATTTTTATACTTTCAAGGAAAATGATGGAAGGGGTTCAAACAACCCGGTAGAGCTTTCAACATTGATATTACTCTTTAAAAAATATCATGAATGTGGATTGATAGCTTTACAGGTATATGGGGATTCTTTGTTGGTGGTAAATTGGATGAAAGGAAAGCATTTGATCCTTAATGTGGAATTGCAAGTTGTGGCTCAACATTTGAGAGAGGTTGTGTCTATGTTTGAAATTTTTTTATTTGTCACATTTACATGGAAATGAATAAGAGGGCCGATGCACTATCCAAGGAGGGTCTCAATTTTCCTATTGGGGAAGTCCATTGTTATTGTACAAATCGGTCTATGCAGACACATACTAGTCTCCCTAGACTCTGAAACTAATACTAGAACAAAACATGATTGAATATATAACTTTCCCTAGGATTATGTAATAAAAAATACTAGCTAGCAAGAGCTCACACCTTTTAATCGACGTTTGTCCTCACTAGTCGTAGTTTCCAACTCCATCCCACGACTTGTGAATGATAACATGTAAGAATACATAAGCCAACAAGAGCGAAAGAAACAATAGTATATTTTTATGAAACCTATGCAAATGATCAAGGATAAATACAACAAAGATAGTCAAACATAAACAACCTTTGTGGGAAAGAAACTATATTATTGTATTAATGATAATGGAAAGAGATTACAACCAAATCCGCCTTGATGTTGTGAAGCTCCTTCCAACGAGCTCACTGCTCCAATACCCACAATGCATCCACGGAATCCATTTCCATCAACCGAATCCTTGATCTAAGATTGAATCCCTCAAAGCCAAAGAATTACTAACAATCCTCTAATAACAAACCAGAAGCAAAGCTATCAATCATTATTCTCCATTAACTGGTCACTATTAGTCATTAACCCCTTCCTCATGAAAAAAATCTCCTTTTCATAGATTGAAAAGGTGGTTAGGATGAGAAGTTAGGATCTCCTCAAATCAGGAGTACAGGTGATATCCAAACCGATTGGAGGACACCTCATATTCAAAGCTTCTCTTCTAGAAACTTCACACATTTCTTCATTTTCTCCTCTTTTAGAGAGTGTCGCACCTTGTGAACTAGCAACCTACGACACCGTTGCACCTGCAATGGTGCAACATGCAACACTTGAGAGTGTCACACCCTGCAGTTGTGCAACATGCAACACTTTCACAAAAAAGGCTTTAATGATTCTTTTTTCATGGATGACCCATTTTGCATGTTTTCCTTCTCTCAAGGAAAATTTCTTCTTCAACAATCATAGCTTGTATGCTCTGAATGATAGAGGATAAGTGAACATCATCATTTGTGACAAAATATTGTGTAACAGAATGCCCCCCAAAGTATGAAGCTAGAAGGGGTGACAACTGAAATACTTTTCCATGTGGGTATTGAAATAGAGAACTCATCAGTTGAAGACCTATCAACAACAAACAAGGAATCACAGTATCATCTTTGAGGTAAGCATTCCCATAATTAGAATATAAATGAATCAAAGAATAGATGTTTACATGCAAAGATCCCTGTCATGTATGAGAGATCATGGCCACCAAATTACACCATGGATCCATGCCAAAATGTTTCAAATCTAAACACCAAAAATACACCATGGATCTATGTTATAAAGACTCAAATTTTTTAACATAGACACAAAACATACACTGTGGATCTATGCAAAAGTACATACTCAAAATACTCCATCACAACCTGGATCTATTTAAAAATACCCAGGGTCTTCATTTCCACTGTTCCATAGTATGAATCTAACCACGTGAATAAAGGTGTTGAAGTAAAACATGGTAGAAACCATCTGATTACCGGTCAATGATGGCTACCATTAACAGATGCGAATGGAAACACCAATAATGACAATAGCCCTTAAGGTAAATACTTAGTACATTCTATTGAGCGCAAATAAATGAGTTGAAGTCGAACACCCATAGAATCATTCGATCGAAGGTCATTGATGAAAACCTATCGTCGAAGGCGAGGAAACTTTCTATTGAGGCATTTAAGTTCCAAGGTACTATAGAGTTTCTAAACCATCTTCCTAGATAATGTGATGAAGTCGAAAGGAAGTGGTCCGTCATGGGAGGGCCTTGATGTATCCCCCATCAATGACAGGAAACGGGTACAAATATTTGAAGTAGATAGATCATGGATTGTTGTATGACTGACTTAGGGATGGATGACACTGTAAAATGTTTCTTTCAACTGGACTTCTCATGAAAATATGGAGGACACAAAAACTATCTTGGCAACATTAACTCAAAGAGGATCACATACCAAAGTGTAGACTCATGGAGGAATATGATCAACAAGAGACAAATGGATTTCCCAACCTTGGCACAAGGAGTGAAAGGGTGTCATGTTCAAGAGTGACTAACTGCCAAAGATTAATACAGATTTTATACAAGTTCCCTTCCCAAATTCCCCCCCACCATTTATGGCAAGTACCTCTTTATTTTTACACAAGCTTGAGGAGGATAACATATGCTTGTACTATAAGCTCATCCTTTGGAGTATTTTTAACGAACCCTATGAAGGAGTGGTTCAATCCCATATGGGTCTTTCAATGTAAATTTTATGAGTCCAAAGAAAGTAAACTCGACGGTTTTTCATGTTTAGAGAGTTTGAAAAACACTTAAAGAAAACTACAGGATTACATTTTTCGTAATTTTAGTCTCCCAAACCCGAAAAAGTATAAAATAATACCTAGGAGAACTCTTCTAGCCATGATTTACTAGAGTATTCCTTTTTTATAATTAATCGTACTCAGCCCGAAAAATGGTTAAACTAATACTGAATATATGCCCTTTAAAATCATTTAACGAATGTGAAAGGAAACAAGTTCGCTCAACGATCTTTTCATGTTTAGGGAGTTTGAAAAGAGCTTTAAGGAGACTCCAAAGAGTTCTTTTTTCATATAGATTTTATGAGAGTTTGAAAAAGAGATAAAAGTATACTTGGTAACCTATTCTCATGTTTTAATGAGCATGAGAAAGAACAAATACTGAGCTCGGTAACCTATTCTCATGTATTTACGAGCACGAGAAAGAACAAAGACTAAGCTCATTGTATAAAATACTACTATGTTACGATGGTAACAATCCCCAAGCAAGGATCACTCCTAGTAGCGTGTCTCTCTAGAGCTATTTCCCCCCCAAACTGTGTGGTATAATCTAGTGGCTTTGCTCCAACATGATGTCCAGAGGATGGAGATATTCCCCCCAAGTGTCGTTTCCTTCGTTGACGCTTCTTCTTTCCTTGTTTAGGCATCTAGATACTAATAGGAATATTTGCATGAGGCGGAGGAAAATAAGGTTCAACTATTCTATCTAGAGGAAGACTCGATTTCGAGGGAGGGGGGTCTGTTTCATTTTTTAACGAGCTTGATAGAGACAATGAACTATGCTCGTTAAGACCATGTATTTCCAAAGGATCAAGTGATTCTAGGGATTGTTGCACATGATTCAAAATTATGTCTATCTTGGTGACATAAGGAGAAATGTCGGGTGGTGGGAGTGGGAAAGTTCCCATCAAAGATGAATATTTCAAAATACCCACTCCAACATTCTCATAAGAAGATGGGGTTTTCTCTATAAAATGAACACTATCAATGCGTGAATCAGAAGTAAAGTAGGCGAGTTGGTCTACCATGACTATATCTTCTTGATGAAGGAAATGTAGTACACGAAACAAGGTAGAAACTACGACAAACATGGCATAAATCCAACTACATCCTAGAAGAAGATTATAATCGAGCGGTGCATCGACAAATTCTACTTCAACAATTACTATCTTACCTTCTAACTCAATTAGTAATGCATTAAGTACTCCAAACGGTTTAAATCCTCTACTGTCAAATGATTTTAATGTATTAGGTGATTGGTTAATCGATGAAGAACCAATAACTTTCCAATAGTTAAGAGACATTACACAGGCCAAGGCTCCTTCGTCTATAACAATACGAAAAATAGTCTTTTGTCGCACAATGAATTGAATTTGAAATGTAAGTTGGCGAGGGAGTCTTGGAAGATGAGTTTCTAAGTCAAGAGCTATTGTATTTGCATCACTAGGGTCAATTCCACCAATGGACGAAAACAATGCTCTTTGTTGTGCAGGGAAAGTTTGTAGGAATTCGAGCGCTGACATCGCAGAAGGAGCTTGAGCTAAATCTTCTACAATACTGTCGTTTTGGGCATCTCATGCATTCATATTAAAAGATGAACTACGGTCAACACCTTTTGGAGGTGGTCTAACCACTGTTTCTGAACTTGGTCGATCAATCTGTAGAGGACCAGTATATAGTGGGGTAGATGTAGAAGGCTTCTCAACGACACTTCCATTCGAGGAAGGATAGTCTTTGGTTCGCGTTGTGAGTGAAACCTCTTTATCTTTATTTGTTGTACACATAAGTACACAAGAGCTTCCTGGACCAGAGGGTTGTTCTTGAGTAACCATTTGAGTCATTTGAGATGGGAAATGATTGGTCAATACGACAGGTGTGGTTGAAGTTCCTTTAAGGAAACAATTTACATCGACACGATGCAGACAATCTCTAGTGTAATTATACTCATTGCAAATGAGACAAGGATATTTAGGTTTACGTTTTTCCTTATCTTCAACAGGTGGAGTTTTCAGTTTTTCTTGTGGTTGGGCATTTTGTTTTATTTTTCCTTTTCCTTTTTTCTTATTTCCAGTTTGTTGAGATTTAACAGTTGGTGTATATTGAACCACATTGACCTCAGAAGTGTTACTAGAAGGAGTGGAAGGAGGTGTAGTATTTGGAGTAGTCGTAGTGGTGGGAGTTGTCTTGGGGCTAGAAGTTGTGGTAGAAGTTTTACTTTTATTCTCTTGATTAATAGAACCAATCACACCATTAACAACATGAGATCCCACAAGACGTGTTGGGTTTGGATTTGTCGATGAGCCAGGAGCGTGAGGAATCATATTGTATAATGTGTTAGTCTGAGAATATACCAAATCAAGACATCGATTATGACTAATGGCTTGTTCTTCAATAAATACTCCTCCCATGGCAATGTCTCGAGCGATGGATCCTAGAAGATATTTAGTGAACCATTTAGCTAACAATTTATCAAGAATGTGAGCTTTGATTAATTGTATTCGCCTTCTCCACTCACGAATATGATTGGAAATATGAGTAGAGGCGGTTTGTTGAAGTGAAGTTAAAAGTTTAGTATTTATTTGATATCGAATAAGTATTTGAAAATGTGTGAGGAAGGCCATTGCTAATGAATTAAAGTCACGAAATAATCCTCCAGGTAATTCAATATACCACTTAGCTGCGGTCCCTGTAAGATTTCTTTGGAAAATACATAGGCGTATAGAATCATACATCAATGAGTTTGATGAACACCAAAGATGGAAAGTCATAACATGATTATTAGGATAATCTCTTGATTTACCATCGAACTTTGGAATATCCGAGGGTAATTTGGCAGGAATAATTGGCCAAAAAGGAGAGTGCGAAATGGGATCATTCATTAATCGAGACAAGTCAGGTAAATCCAAAATGGCTAAAATGGAAATTTTCGGTTAACTTCAGGATACTGGTAACTTTGAGGAGGAAGTACTGTCGGAATACCAGTAGGACCATAAGAAACTTGTAAAGGTGCATTATATATTGATCTCATTGCAGTTTGTTGTTGGGGGTTTCAGGACATATAAGAAAGGTTAACTTGTTGATTAGGCATCCCTCCTTGAGGATGAATACCCATTTGACTAGATTGACTCCATGTAGGGTTCATGGTTCCTGGAAAAGGTTGCCAAGGATAAAGACCTGGGAAAACAGGGTTAGAGTGTCTAGCTTGGTTAGTTATGGGAAATTTTTCGTAGGATTGAGACTTGGGAAAACATAGTTAGAGGGACTTGCGTGATGGGTTCCTCCACCTGAAGGGCTTGCCAAGGTAGCTTTCCCCCTAGGATGTTGTTGTGTTCCAAGATTCCAAGATGGTCCTATAACTTGTGATATAGTAAAAGGTTGACCCATAACAAGGTTTTATCCTCCAGCTAAAGGTTTCCCCCCAACCTGAATTTGTGTCCCAACAGAAAATTGAGATCTGGAAGGATGTTGACCACTTTGTCCTCCAGGAGGGTTCAATACTCCTAGTGAAATATGGGTATTATTAGGAACATGGAAACTAAGAGCATTATATCTGGGAGGAAGTGATTGACATTCTCTAGGAAGAAGCGGTGTCCCAATGAGATTCTAAGATGTCGAAGAGCTACTAGCTTGAAAAGGTAGAGTTTGCGTAATCGTCATAGCATTATTCAATTGAATAGGAAGGACAAGACCTGTCCCACTTGATATTTGACTTGAGATAGTAGTAGTATTACTTATTTTTCCCATAGGATGACCAAAGAAAATGTTTGATGATGTGGTAACTGTACTAGTAACAACATGTGCAAGTGATGTAGTAAAAGATGGTTGATTGATACCTAATCTATCAAAAATATCATGACCCAAGGGAGTTCACCATAAAGGACGAACTAGAGTTCTACTTGGATATAATATACCATAGGTTTGAACATGGGTTGTAAATCCTTAACTTTGATTAGGTTGTACTGATTCCATATTTTCTTCTTCAAATGGACTTGACAGTAATCTAGGATAATCTTTAGTTACAATTTCTCCTAAAGAATTTACTCGGACTAAAAGTGGACCAAGGGGATTAGTTAATGGTGGGTTTGCAGGATGGATAAAACCTTCCTGAACACTTGTGATAACTCCCTAAAAAATTTCAATCAAAGGAGTAGCAACACTCCTAGTGTCAGAGTAATTTTCCCCGTCAACAATATCTCCACGAGAAGTATCTTCTAGTGAATGGGGAGGTATTGGTTGATAATCTTTGGGATGCAATCCCTGCATCCTATGTGATCGAAAAATAATGTCGTCAACCATGGTAGAAAGGGTAGAAAATTTAAATCCCATTATAGAAAACAAACAACACTTGACTAATAAACTAGGAAACAAACCATGCAAACAAAACTTTTCACAGTGAACGCACTAGTTGGTGATGAAATCCAACATTGTGAGAGTAATGTAAAAAGGGATGGGGTAGAGCGGGTGGACTAGTTACATTGGCAACCTGTTTAACATAATTACACCCTAGTGCAAGTTCCCACACAAAATAACTGTGGGATACCCTCCAAGGAGCCCGAGTGAGTTTGACAAACGTCTGAACCAAGTACAACATAGGATTTCCCCTCCACTGTCACCTTGTGTAGGAACCCTATATATTATGGCCTCTAAAGTTACAAATTACAACACCTAATCCTGGGGAAACAATCGACTATCAAGTATACATGCAAGGGCAGGGTCGAAACCTAAAATCCCCTTGAGAGGTGCCTTAGATCGAGATAAGACCTCCCAAGTGATCCCCAAGTGTCTAACGACACCGTTTGTAATACATGCAGACCACTCCACCAAGACCAATGAAGCATGGTTAGTTACTCTGCTGGTCCCAATGTGACCTCGTGATTTACCCTTGTGTGAGAAGGGATTCCCAGGATAGAGACGTGGCAATTATATTTGTCTCCCTAGCACAAGATCCGATGTTTCTTTAACATCTTTGGAGAGTTATCCTCACCCCTTATTCCAAAGCTCTACACCTAAGCTAATGTTGGTGTGCTACCATACAAAAAATATCAAATGAATTTTATTAGCGCTTAGTTTTAAGGGCCGTTGTTTTACTCAAAAGGATGCTGAAGTGAAACTGATGATGTTTGACCTTGACTTAAAATATCATGTAATAAGATATGAAATTCATTTTTCGTTCAATGAATCTTAATTACATGAGAGAGAGAAGGTACTTTTCTCTTGAAACACAAAACTTAAAATGCAATTATTTTCAAGAAAGACCCCAATATTTTCGCAAAACAATCAATGAATTAATGATTCTAATTCAACCTAAAAATCTAAATGCATAAAATTTTTCCTCTTGATTTAAAAATGCAAAAGAATGCAGTTCTACTTAAGTTCTTTCTTTTTCAATTAACATGAAAGTTTGTAATGAAAGAAACAAAATATTCTTCAAGGGAAAACACACATCCACAACACAAGACACAACATAAATATACAATAAAAAATTCCTAGAGTGATATTTCCAAAGCTAGAAAGATATTCCAAATGCAAAGCAAAAGATAGAAAATCTTAATTTTTTTCAAAACAAAATCCTTAACACACAAAAAAAGAGAAAACCAGTCAATAAAATACTTTGACAAGAGAAATTAGGAGCCAGCCGAGAGAAACTCAAAGACCATGCTAAGAGATTATACCTCTTTTAGATATAGGCAAAAAATTACCAAAGACAAATCCAAGAAATCATAAAGAAATTGAAACAATGATAAAAAACAGCCTCTACGACTGCTAATAACACTGTAAAGAAAACCTAAAATTCACAGCAAAGGTAAGATCTGAGACTTGGGCAGGAAAAAATCAAATAAAATTTGATTTTCCAAGAAGTGTTTTAGGCTATTGTGGCACATAGAGCGACAATCCAGAGTGTCGCAGGCTGCAAACTATGCACAGTGTGACAGTGTTGTACTGGTTCTCAAAGGCAGGGTGCGACAATAAAGAAAATATTGGAAAAAATAAACAAAACTAAAGAATATTTCCAGTGAATTTAAGGGTTGAATAATCACACAGTGTTAGGTGAAGACTCGTAGATATAAAACAATGCAAGGTAGCAAGACTAAGAGAAAAAATCTAAAGGAAATTTCCCCAGTAGAGTCGCCAATTTTGTTATCAGAAAAATTGGTCTATGGGGACACAGACCGATCTCCCTAGACTCGGAAACCAATACTAGAACAAAACATGATAGAGTATTTTGTAATAAAAAATACTAGCTAGCAAGAGCTCACACCTTTTAATCGACGTTTATCCTCACTAGTCCCAGTTTCCAACTCCGTCCCGAGACTTGTGAATGATAACCTATAAGAAGACACAAGCCAACAAGAGTGAAAGAAACAATAGCATATTTTGATGAAACCTATGCAAATGATCAAGAAGAAATACAACAAAGATAATCAAACATAAACAACCTTTGTGGGAAATAAATTATATTACTGTATTAATGATAATGGAAAGAGATTATAACCAAACTCGCCTTGATGTTGTGAAGCTCCTTCCAACACGATCACTGCTCCAATACCCACAATGCATCCATGAAGTCCATCACCATCAACTGAATCCTTTAGCTAAGATTGAATCCATCAAAGCTAAAGAATTACTAACAATCCTCTAATAATAAACCAGAAGCAAAACTATCAATCCTTATTCTCCATTAAATATTCACTATTAGTTATTAACCCCTTCCTCATGAGAAAAGTCTCATTTTTATAGATTGAAAACGAGGTTAGGATATCCCCAAATCAAGAGTATAGGTAAGATCCAAACCGAGCGAAGGACACCTCATACTTGAAGCTTCTCTTCTAGAAACTTCACGAATTTCTTCATTTTCTCCTCTTTTAGACAATGTCGCACCCTATGAACTAGCAACCTACGACATTGTCGCACCCTGCAATGGTGCAACATGCGACACTTCCGAGTGTCGCAACCTGCAGTGGTGCAACATGCAACACTTTCACAAAACATGCTTCAATGATCCTTTTTTAATGAATGACCCATTTTGCATGTTTTCCTTCTCTCAAAGAAAGGTTCTTCTTCAACAATCATAACTTGTATGCTTTGGATGATCGAGGATACGTGAACATCATCAGTGGTGACAAAATATTGTGTAACATCCATGTTGAGCCTCTAAATTGACATCCCCACTACCCTATTACACTCCTCATCTATACCTTTTTGGCTTACCTAAGCTTGGATAAATGACAAAGAACACTACCATTAGCCATTGATGAGGTCATAAGGTAAAGTATAATTAATTCATGGATTTTTGTGGTTTATTGAGCTAGGAGACTAAATGTTTCATGTACTAATATTTTAATTTTCCATGTGTAACCTTTGACCTCTAGATGAGTCTAGCCTTTCTATACCAACTCAGCCATCCGATACTTATGCACCAGATTGCCACTTTTCGAATCCGATACCAAGCGCACCTTCCATTCAGATCCGGTACCGAACCATCCACTGTCGTGATCCGATACCAACGGCCGCATACTGTCGCGATCCGGTACCAACCACTTGTGCACTGTTCGGATCCGGTACCATTTACCGAATCTCACCTATCACGATATGGTACCAATATAGGAAGCAAAATATACCAAGTTTAGCTCCAGATCGTACTAAAGATAATTGTTGGATGTTTGCCGAATCATTAAAGATCTAGCAAGGTTATGATAAGCTTGTTTGTTTATTGCTTCATCCTCATACACTTCGTGTCATGAGTATGAAGCTTAGAATATGTAACCGAATATATAAATTTGACAATTGACTGATTTGCTAAAGATTTCACCTCCTTGTGTTTCATGACTAAGACTGTTTAAATAGTCATGGCAAGGATGGTGGAAGCAGTAGAGAGTTAGTATAATCTAGCATGTGAAGCAACGTTACATATTGTAGAACACATTCTGAGTTGAAGTTTAATAGAAGGATGTCATTTATTTCCAGATCTTGATCATTTATGAATGAATGTGAGTTGAGTTGTTAGCATAGTTTAATTCTATGTTTTGAAATTTAAGTAAGAGAAATGTGTGGATTGAAAGAAAGCTTACTGTAGACTCCAGTCATTGACCTGTTGAAGTGGCAAGGGCCCACCACCCAACAAAGGTCAACATCCTTATAGATTAGTGTTAGTAGTTTATTTCAATAGTATAGATGTTAGATTAGCTGAATCTTAATTCTTTCAGATGATAGTAGTATAGTTTAGACTAGGATTTCAATTATACGATTGTTTGGAGATCTTTACTTACTCTGTTTTGCATATGTTCTGTTTCTGTTTTTATGAATTTGATTTTGTTTCATGGACATAAATGTTGGCAATAGTAGTCAGACATATTTGAAGGAGAACTAGTGAAGTTTACAACAACAAATTGTGAACCACAACATACTCAGTATATTGACTATTGAACTACCCATTCTATGTCTTGATGATTGATGTGTGATTTCCCTTTCAGAAGTGTGATTGCATAGTTAGTTTTCTAGGTTATATAATAGAGTTGATCTTTGAAAGAACTCCATCTCATACTTGAATGTGCCACAATGGAGTAGATAACCTCTCTGTGAAAGACAACCAAAGTGTGTTTTGATTTTCTAGTTTGTTTTGTTTCCAGCATGCATAATTTAGAATAGTTCTATACTCATGACATTAGAATTACCTTTCTTACTGGTGTCTTGCAACTCTGTTGATTACGAATCCTGGATTGATAATTAATGAGTGCATTATACTAAACATATAAGTAGCACAACATTTTGGCACCGTTTCCTATGAAACCTAACCCACCACAGATGCAATCTTTACTCCCACCTCCTATACAACAACAATTTACAACCCCCTTGAACCCTAACCAGCAACAACAAGTACCTATAAATGCCAATCAACAACCACAAAACCAAGCTGAGCACAACCCTCCGAGACCAACAACAATCCCTGCCCATCCAATCCCTAACCCCAATAATCGACTCACCCACCCTGTGCAGAATACAAAAGTTCAAACCTTTCCCACCTATGAAATTCAACTACGATTAGGGAAAGATGTAAATCAATCAAATCATGCAGTAATAATTCAGGAAGAAAATGATAATCATTCTGAGGAAGAAAACACTTAAACCACCCCTGCAGAAGAAGAGACTTCCCTTCCTATTCCAATCACTTCTCAGTCTGTACGAGTACCTTAACAAGTTAATCTTCCACCCTACCCCGAAAGACTAATAGTGAAGAAACCTGACCCACCCTTGCACACAGATATAGAGGATGAATTACGAAATGTATGTATAAAAATACCTCTGCTGCAAGCCATTAAGGATATCCCCATATATGCCAAAATCATAAGGGATATTTGCCTTAAGAAACTAGAAAGGAAGAAGAAGGAACCTCCTCTTATTCAGGTGGTGGGGCAATTATCTAAATTTATTTCTGAAATGCCATACAAATATAATGACCCTGGGAATCCAGTAGTCACTGTTGAAATTAATGGTATTTCTTTACCAAAAACACTCATTGATTTGGGTGAAACAATTGATGTAATGCCTTTTGACACTATGCAAAAGCTCCAAATCAGCCAGTTAAGACCAACCCAAACCATGATAGAGTTGGCATATAAGTTAGTCATTAGCCCTGTTGAAATTCTAGATGATGTCACAGTCATTCTAGCCTCTTGGGAATATCCAGTAGAATTTTTAGTCATCTATTCTAAATCATCATCCAAACTAGGACACCCTCTGGTTCTTGTCCATCCTTGGCTGGCCATAGCAGATGCCTTTATCAATTGTTGGTCTGGTGAGATGACTATATCCAATGGCACACATAGCCAAAAACTTGTTCTCTTTCCTCCTGCCCAACCGACACAGGAGATACCTGTCTGGTTAGAAAACCCTTATGGAGAAGAAGATTGCATCAGACCCCTGTTAACACTTGAACGTGTAAGAGGAATACAAGAACAATCAGATGAACAAGTCTTAAGTTTTTTTTTTGCTGATACAAATTGTATTGAATATCTGAGGTCTTTTGCAGAGTTGTCACACATTTTCAGTTCCGAATTTCAACAAACTTGGCACCTTGATATCACTCAATTATATACTTTATCACCAACTCCCTCAGAGAAGGAAGAAAGTACTAAAATTGTTGAGATTAGCCCAGGAAAACCTTTGTATATCAACTCTAGTTTGGAACCAGAACAAAAGACACAAGTAATTGAAATGCTCCAAAGACAATTTGATGCCTTTGCATGGGATTATGCAGACATGAAAGGCATTCACCCTGACACATGCACACATCATATCTACACTAATGACCAAATTAGACCAATTAGACAGCCTCAGTGAAGGATGAATCCAACCCTTAAAGATATTGTAAAAGAGGAATTGCAAAAACTCCTTCAAGCCAACCTCATAAACCCCATTTCAGATAGTCAATGGGTGTATCCACTCGTCATAGTTTCCAAGAAAAATGGTAAGTGGAGAATATGTGTAGACTTCAGGGAGTTGAACAAAGCCACCCATAGGGATTATTTTCCCTTACCATTTATTGATCAGGTGTTGGATACCTTGTCCAGAAAGAAGTATTTTTCGTTCCTGGATGGGTTTAGTGGTTATAACCAAATACAAATAGCACCCGAAGACCAGGAGAATACCACTTTCACCTGCCCATGGGGAACCTATGCTTATAGGGTTCTTCCTTTTGGACTTTTCAATGCCCCAACCACTTTTCAAAGCGTTGTCCTAGCCATTTTCTCTAATTTGACCAATGATTGCATGAAAGTCTACATGGATGACTTTACAGTCCATGGAAAAGACTTCCAGGAAGCTTTGACCAGTCTAGAAAAAGTTTTGATTAGGTGTAAGGAAACTAATATTTCCCTAAGTAATGAAAAGTCAAAGATGATGCTCACTGAAGGTATTGTTTTGGGACATCACATCTCTGGTTCTGGAATGAGAGTTGATCTGGCAAAGATTCATATTATCACACAAATCAGAATACCTTCCTCACAAAAGGAAGTTCGTAGCTTTTTAGGGCATGTTGGCTACTATAGAAGATTCATTCCGAATTTTACAAGCCTAGCTACCCCGTTATTCAAGTTATTATCTAAAGAAGCCGAATTTAAGTGGGATGATGAATGCCAAATATATTTCGAGATTTTAAAACAAAAATTGTCAACTACCTCTGTATTAAGAGGACCAAATTGGTCCCTTCCTTTTCATATCTGTACCGATGCCTCAGACATAGCCCTTGGGGCAGTTCTTGGACAAAGGGAAAATCAAATGCCTTATTCTATTTACTTTGTCAGTAAAAATCTGTCTCCAGCTGAAATTAATTATACGGTCACAAAAAAAGAATTGCTAGTTGTGGTCCATGCTATCAATTAATTTAGACACTATATTACAGAATATCGAGCTTTTGTACACACTGATCATTCAACTATCAAATTCTTAATGAACAAACCTGTAACAAATCCTAGAGTTACAAGATGGCTGTTATTATTACAAGAGTTCAATATCAACATTATTGATAGACCTGGTAAGGATAATCTTGTGGCTGATTTCTTATCTAGAATGATTCATTTGGGAGATAACGCACTAGTAGAAGATAACTTTTCTAATGAAAATTTGTTTGTTATTTCTACATTCACTCCTTGGTATGCAGATGTAGCTAACTATCTTGTGACAGGGAAGATGCCTAAAAAATTGTCTCCTAGAGAAAAACAGAAAATAATTCAGCTAAGTGCAAACTACATGTGGCACAATGATTGTCTCTACAAAACAAGACCAGATTTGGTAATCAAGAGATGTGTAAAGGAAGATGAAATTCATGATATTTTGCAAGCCTGCCATGATGGCCCCTGTGGAGGACACTTCGTAGACAAGAGGACCGCTTATAAAGTTTTGTAATCTAGTTATTATTGGCCTCATATTTTCAAAGATGCTAAAACCTATGTATCCAATTGTGATGAATGCCAACGAATGGGTAAGCCTACTGCACGAGACTAAATGCCACTTCAAGCCCAAGTAGTCATTGAGCCTTTCGAGAAATGGGCATTAGATTTTGTAGGGCCCATTAACCCTGCATCTAAAAATAAAAAGTACATACTTGTATGTACTGACTATGTGACTAAGTGGGTTGAAGCAAAAGATTTGCCAGCTGCAAGTGAACAATCAATGGTAGATTTCCTTTTTAATGACATCTTTACTAGATTTGGCGTATCTCGAGAAATTGTGACTGATCAGGGAACTCAATTTACCTCTAATCTAGTCAAAGCTGTTACAGAACAATACCAAATTAAAGACATGAAATCTACACCCTACCATCCACAGGCAAATGGACAAGTAGAATCTACCAACAAAGTTATTGAGTCCATTCTTACCAAAACAATACAGCTACACCACAAGGACTGGGTTGAAAAATTACTAGAAGCCTTATGGGCTTATAGATTCATACACTCTACAAGTTGGTGTATGGGAAGCAAGTACTTCTCCCCATAGAATTTCAAATCAAAACCTTCAGGACTGCAATACAAGTTGGCATGAACTTGGATGAAACCCAACAACAAAGACTCTTGCAGCTTAATGAGTTGGAAGAAATCAGGCAGGAATCACTTCAAAGAACCACCCTCATTCAAGAGCAGAGAACAAAATGGCATGACAAGTATCTCAAAAAGAAAAATTTTCAACAAGGAGATTGGGCCCTGTTGTATGACATCAAATTCAAGAACTTCAAAGGTAAGTTAACTACTCATTGGATGGGAACTTACGAAATCGACATTGTCTATGATAATGGTTCAATCAGGATAAAGACAATTGACGAACAACAAACACCACTACTTGTGAATGGTCACCGGTTGAGAATTTATAACAAACCCCTATCAAAAGAGGAATTTTTGACTCGTATACTACATAATTTAGATATGCAGGTGATCATTAAGGAAGGAGACCTTCTTACTGATCCACATTGATTGATTGGTTTATTTTTAAACTTTTGTACATAGGTGTGGATTGTGTTTTGTTAATAAGCTGAAGGTAACAAAGGATTCTTACCTCCTTTTGTTTTACTTTTGCATTTTATCTTTGAAAGTAGATTTCTATAATTTATTTGATCCTTCAAGAACTTGCTAAACATCAGTTTGTAGGCATCAACAATACTCTGTTCTACTCTGGTACCATAAATCCTGTTCTGCTCCGGTACCAACAGTCCTGTGTTGGTTCGGTACCAGAAGTCTGTCCTTATACGGTACTACCAAGACACATCACCTAATTGACAAGGAATGCTATGCATATTTCAAAATCTTATGTCAATTAATATGAAGTATGAAGCCATGAAACAACCACTTAAGCTGGAACCAAGAAGCCTAATGCAACATCAAATGGCAGCCCTTATGAAGCAATAATTTATTTTGGTTCTGTTGTTGACTAAAGGGAAGTATCTTTAATTTATTTTGGTTCTGTTGCTAAAAGGAAGAATTTTTAATTTCTTTCAGTTCTGTTGCTTGACAAAGAAGACATAATCTTTACCTATGATTGTTAAAAGAACCATGCTTAATCTTCTTCAAAGTCTAGAGGTTGCCTTTATCTAGTATTTCAACATGATTAAAGGGATAAAACCTATATTAGCCTACAAGTAACTATCTCACCATAACTAGACTTCAATAGTATTCATTGGATTATCTTTTCTAAAGAGTAACATATGAGTATATGAACACTCTCTGTCAAGGGCACACTAGGAATTTTTTTATGGAAGAGGATGTATCAATACCCTAAGGTAACTTTAGGTCATTCTCTTATGGACAAAATCAGACAAAATTATACATCTGGATCCAATGTGAAATACAAAAGTTTATTTTTCCTTCAAACAAATCTTTAAAGACATTCAAATAAGAGAATATACCTTCCAACCCAATACCATCCCAGCCTGTAAAAAGGTTTTCAGACGAGCCTCCCCTGTCACCATGAAAAAGCACTCTTTAAAAAAAATCGAAATAGGTGACTATGGACAAGAAGCCTCTGATGGAAAAAGGGTTTAAGAGACTAACCTACCGAGATATTGAATAGGCCTACTGGTAGCGGGTACCGGTTTGTGGTATGACTAGGAAAACCCATTAGGGTACTAAACAAGCCTATTGGCAATGGGGCATTCTACCTGGGGAAGGGATGTCTCTCACTAATTATCACAACTACCCCACCGGAGTACTGAACAGGCTTGCTGGAAGTGGGTTCTGGTTGAGAAATGTCTCATCTATACTTGTCTGATTGAAAAATCCACTTTTGTCATCTAAAAGATGAACACTACAAGCAAATCTCATTGTTAACATTTATGCGATACAACTCCAGATTAATAAACAAAGATAATTATTACAAGCAAATGTCCATTTGAGAATTTCCCTAAGTCAACCTTATCAGTCTTACATCTAAAGCCTACATTACCTAAGAAGAAACTTCTTAAGAGTGGAGCCCTAACTAGGGAGTCTAATCTACTTATACTGTGAAATTTATCCATAACATCTAATGATAGTAAATCTCTGAAGCAAGTTAGGTTGGATCTGTTCTTCTGAAAAAAATATAAAAACCTCCCTGTTTTCACTGCTGAACGCTACCCTTGTTAATAAGTCATCAAAAGAAAGGCAATTTCAATTTTTTAGGCATGTGATCATATGCTAGGTGATAAATGTACTTTTGGAATTTGATTTGGTTTCCTTTCTCTTATCATATTTTCTCCATTATGATACAAAGTGTTGAATCTTCTTGCATAAGGATATGCAACATCCTTGGCATGGGGGAGGGTCAAAGAGCTCCTTCAGAACTCTTTTTTAGACTCACATCTCATCTTCAGAAACCAGCATGTTCACCCTAGAACCCTGCAGAACCAGGCACAAAAGAATATAAGCACAGAATAAAGAAGTTTCATGAAGTACAGGAAATTCCAGTACCAAGCTTCCAGAAAACTCCAACCTTAAAAGATGAACTCTGACAATCTACAAGCTTCAAATACAAAGGCAGACACATATGCTATGGGTATTGATCATACAATGGTAAAAGCAAAGGTAACATGGTATTATTTATTTTCCTTTGCTTAAAAAACTACAATAGGTATGAAAATGTATACTAGATCTTATGACCTTAGTGTTAAAACCATGCACCTAAATTTCACTCCCTCATACCCATATGCCTAACCTTAATCAATCCTCTCATCAAATAAGTGCTTGAAAATGATTGAGGGCAAAATCACATCAAAAGTGTGAATATGAAGCATGTCTAGTAATGATGAGCCACAGACGTGCTTCATCCTTAAGCAAATAATGAACTTATCTTATGTCATGAACCATGATTCAACATCAAATTCACCGCTCAGAGGTCCAATCACCTATCCCAAACAACAATGATGCTTCAACACCCAACGTTCCATCCCCATCATTATGCTAATGGACATAAATGAAATGGCTTATCTAGGTGGCGAAGCCATCCAAATGAGCCTCATCTTGTCTTAATTTTCCTTTACGAAATCTTTACTTAGACTCACCATCCGAATTAGCGACGCCATCACCATAGTTGTTTTGTCATTACCAACTTTTCTCTAGTTCCGAGCTTACTCCTCCCTGCGATCTCTGGTACCAAACCCTTACCCTCATTAGCTGAATAAATATTTGCGCTACAACCCAATTTTTTTTTCTCTCACAATTTATAAAGATGGTTGTAAGTAGACATGAACCGGTTTTCCAGATTTATAGAGAGACCAAGGAGTTCCAACTGTGTAGAGAGAAGTATGCTAGAGCGGGATGGATGCCATTTTTGGAGAAATTCACAAGCTGTCATGAGAAGGTATCTCACACATTTATTCAGGGTTACGATGGAGAGATTGCGCACATAGGCAATCTGCAGCTAACAATCAATGAAACAACCTTAAGGGAAGCCACAGGATTATCTAACAGAGGAGCCAAGTATTTCAAAGGAGTAGGAATCAACAATGAAATGTGCCAACGATTTTTGAAAGAAGACCATCAACACCCTGATTGGAAAAAGGGGATTCCTAGGAACTATATCAAGGAAGAATATCATCCAATGCTTTCTAGTCTTCAACGATTCCTCACTTGTGAGGGCAGGTATGTTGTAACCTTCATATATCATCTTAGGCTTCTATTACACTTTGAAGGAGGCCCTGAAATTGATTTCCCATATTTTTTATGGATGAGTCTGAACAAGATGGTAAGAGGTGTCAAATACCTATCCAAAACTGAGAAGACTAGCATTTACCATCAATGTCTTATTAAGATGTTAGTTTTACATGAAATCAAGAAGCAAAGAATTAGCTGGAAAATCCTCATCACTCAACACATTCCCAAAGAAAACAAACCTGTAGAGGAAGCCCAGCTTGTTCCCGATAAATATAAGGAACCTCAAAATAAAAAGGGCAAGAAAGATAAGGTAACTCCATCATCATCCAGAACAGTGAGCCAAAAAGATAAAGCTAGTAAACAAGTAGGGCCCTCTTCCATAGTCAATAAGATTTTTAAAAGTCAAGAATCAAAAGGTAAAACCAAATTAGTAGAGAAGACTTCAACAGTGGCACTTGAGGAGAAGGGTCATAAGACAAAAACTGTGAGGAAAGAGAAGAATATCTCATAAAATAAAAGTGAACAGTCTATAGAACAATCCCCTGTAACCATTCCACAAATAGAAAAGAAGAAAAGGAAGTCTGTGAGCAACCTTGATCCAGTACCCCCTTGTAAAAGAACCACAAGGAGCATGGCAAAGAAAGGAAAAGCAGTTGTCAGTTCTCATACACATGAATATCCAATAGATATTACCTCCCCTTCTGAAGACCTATCAGTCCAGGATGACATCCCTAGTTTGACCGAGGAACAAGTCACTATTATTTTATGTGGGATGAGGGAGGAAGTGGAGGAAATATAATACATCCAACTAGAAACAATGGAGTCAACAAGAACCTTAACAAAAGCACAAATGAAGAAAAAGATTGGGGAGATGCAAAAACAAAACCAGGAACTCAAACAAGAAGTGAAGGAATACCAACTATTGGACAGGTATATCAAAAATAAAAACGAGCAACTGAAGGAAACCAACCAACAACTTCAAGATGACCATGAAGAGACTTCTAATAAGCTCAAGAAGGTACTAAGACTCTTACAATACATTAGGGTCATAAAAAGGGAGCTGAAAGCAGAAGCCTCAGCCATCAACATCATTGATACACAAAAGTAAAGAATGGAGTCTCAAATTTTGAAAATTTTGGGTTTGTTTCAGTTGCATGAGGACATGCAATGGTTTTCGCATGGGGGAATGTTGAGCCTCTAAATTGACATCCCCACTACCCTATTATACTCCTCATCTATACCTTTTTGGCTTACCTAAGCTTGGATAAATGACAAAGAACACTACCATTAGCCATTGATGAGGTCATAGGGTAAAGTATAATTAATTCATGCATTTTTGTGGTTTATTGAGCTAGGAGACTAAATGTTTCATGTACTAATATCTTAATTTTCCATGTGTAACCTTTGACCTCTATATGAGTCCAGCCTTTCTGTACCATCTCAGTCATTCGGTACTTATGCACCAGATTGCCATTGTCCGAATCCGGTACCAAGCACACCTTCCATTCAGATCTGATACCGAACCATCCACTGTCACGATTCGGTACAAATGGACGTAGACTGTCGCGATCCGGTACCAACCACTTGTGCACTGTCCGGATCCGGTACCAACCACTTGTGCACTGTTCGGATCCGGTACCATTTACCGAATATCACCTGTCACGATCTGGTACCAATATAGGAAGCATAATATACCAAGTTTAGCTCCAGATCGTACTAAAGATAATTGTTGGATGTTTGCCGAATCATTAAAGCTCTAGCAAGGTTATGATAAGCTTGTTTGTTTATTGCTTCATCCTCATAAACTTCGTGTCAAGAGGATGAAGCTTAAAATATGTAACCGAATACATAAATTTGACAATTGACTGATTTGCTAAAGATTTCACCTCCTTGTGTTTCACGACTAAGACTGTTTAAATAGTCATGGCAAGGATGGTGGAAGCAGTAGAGAGTTAGTATAATCCAGCATGTGAAGCAACATTATATATTGTAGAACACATTCTGAGTTGAATTTTAATAGAAGGATGTCATTTATTTCCAGGTCTTGATCATTTATGAATGAATGTGAGTTGAGTTGTTAGCATAGTTTAATTCTATGTTTTGAAATTTAAGTAAGAGAAATGTGTGGATTGAAAGAAAGCTTACTGTAGACTCCAGTCGCTGACCTGTTGAAGCGGCAAGGGCCCACCGCCCAACAAAAGTGAACATCTTTATAGATTAGTGTTAGTATTTAATTTCAGTAGTATAGATGTTAGATTAGCTGAATCTTAATTCTTTCAGATGATAGCAATATAGTTTAGACTAGGATTTTGATTATACGATTGTTTGAATATCTTTACTTACTCTGTTTTGCATATGTTCTGTTTCTGTTTTTATGAATTTGATTTTGTTTCATGGACATAAATTTTGGCAACAACAGTCAGACATATTTGAAGGAGAACTAGTGAAGTTTACAACAACACATTGTGAATCACAACATACTCAATATATTGACTATTGAACTACCCATGCTATGTCTTGATGATTGATGTGTGATTTCCCTTTCAGAAGTGTGATTGCATAGTTAGTTTTCTAGGTTAGATAGTAGAGTTGATATGTCAAAGAACTCCATCTCATACTTGCATGTGGCACAATGGAGTAGATAACCTCTCTGTGAAAGACAACCAAAGTGTGTTTTGATTTGCTAGTTTGTTTTGTTTCCATCATGCATAATCTAGAATAGTTCTATACTCATGACATTAGAATTACATTTCTTACTGGTGTTTTGCAACTCTGTTGATTATGAATCTCGGATTGATAATTAATGAGTGCACTATACTAAACATATAAGTAGCACAACAACCCATGTGGTGGAATATTTTGGGGGTCCAAAGTTTTTGTTGTATCATGTTGTCATTGATGTCAAAGGATTGTTGTCAAGTATTGTTATAGTAATATCATTGATGTATTGATTGTTGGATCATGTGGTCATATGTCAAAGGATTGATGTAATTGATGTTAAGTTGTTTGGTTGATAGGAATAAGTTGTATCATTGATGTCATGTCATGGCTGATAGGAAATACCAAATGAATGAACTCTAAAGTGGTCCCCTTATGGTGAAATCCCTCACGGAAAGATGCTTTGCGAAGTCCAAATGGTTAAGTGGTTGAGTCATCCTAGATGTGTGGTTAAGGAACCCAAGGTTGATTGTGGAGTAATGTAATGAAGATCATTGAACTTGTAAGTGAGACTATTCTAGATGGATAATGATCGTCATGCCATTTCCGGTGATATGTGGAATGCCACATAACTCCTCATGGTTAGAGAGTTATGGCCATGTGAAGTTGGAGAACCGTCATGTGTTGTATAGAATCCCATAGAAGGTCAAATAAGTCAAATTATTCTAGAAGCTCCTAGAAGAAGTTGACCAGTCAAAGTGGTTAGTCATGGGTTATGTGGTTACAACAAGAAAACAATTAAAAATAAATTACTTGCAACTAGAAGTGGAGAATTTAATATGTGTAGCAAAGTGGGTTAGAAGTGGACAAATGGTTATAAGTGGGTTAGCCCCAAAAGAAGGAAGTTGGGATACGTTGGTTAGAAGGTAACCCCTAGAAGAAACTACTTGGAGAAGTATAAATAAGAGAGAAAGGGTCTCTTTTGTGTGTGAATCTCTTGAGTATATTGAAGATCTATTTTGGTGGAATATTAATTGCAGGTACTCATGGACGCATAAGAAGTTATGTAAGTCTAAGGTTTGATGATGAAAGTTTTAGAGGTTGAGAAAAACCTAGTTTTCTGAAGTAGTACACAGGATTCGGTGGGCCAAGGCACGTACATACGCGGGATGAAGGAGAGAAGGGTGCGTACAATTGGAAAGGACATGAAAATCTTGAGTATGTGTTGATGCCAGGTTCCTAAAGTCTAAAGCAAGTTCCAGATCAACATTCTACAGGTTCAGATTTGCTACATAGGTTCTAGCATGGGTACATATTGTCTTAACGTTTAGAATTTCTCATGGTATGGTGAATGCTTGAGGCATTCTTTGTATGGTTGTATTGATGTCTGAATATGGTAGCTGGTTGGTTGAGTAGTTCAGTTCTATTCTGATTGGGAGATATCCATGATCTATGATGGTGTATGCATGAGGAGCATGCATAGGTTGTTGGATGGTGTAGATATATTGTGGTTGGTATGGTATAGGTTGAGCAGTGACAGACTGATTATAGTGACAAATTAATGGTGGATGTGACATAGGCAAGAAGAGTCTGAAGGGAAGAAGTTGCGAAGTTTCAGAAACCCTAGTTTCTGAAGGTGTATGTAGGATGACAGAGGGAAGGACGCGTACATACATGTGTTGCAGAGTATGAAGATCACATATGTATGTGGGTTGCAGTATAAACAAGTCGCGTACCTGTTGACAAAATTGTTTCTATTCACAAGCAAGGTCTTGTACTTGAGGATTGGATTTCTCACATTTTAGTTGGTGCTGAGATTTGCAAGATGAGTTTTGCATTGAGTGTTACACATTATTTTTGTCACCCTCATGATCGTTAATGTTGTAAACCTATGTGTTGCCTTCAGAAGGGTTAGTGGCCTGAATTCCTAAAGAAAGAAGGGAGAAGAACTTTTCCTGAGAGATGAAGTTGTGTTTTCCTCTGTAAAAACCTATTTTGGAGGATTTCCGCGGGCTACACCATAGCTAGGGTGCGGAAATGCCTGATTTCCGCAGGCTGAACTATAGCTCGAGCGTGGAATTTTCGCACGCTGCACTATAGCTGGGGTGTGAAATTTCCGCAGGCTACACTATAGCCAGGTCGCGACGGCCTTCGTACGTGGGAAAAATAAGCATTTTCTTGATGGTTCTAGAAGGAGAAGCTTCTATGGTGAGGTGGCCTCCGAATGGTTTGGATCTTACTCGCTTTCATGATTTAGTGGGATCATACTAACCTCCTCACCTTATCCTCTTCAGCTTATAAAATGAGATGAGCTCTCATGGAGAAAGTTAGCTTGATTGGGTTGGAAAGTTCTTGAGCCTTTGAGATTGGTTGGATTTGGATTGGAATTATTAGCTTGGTTAGAGTGGCTTTGAGCTTTGATTTTTTCAAGATAGATGTAAGATCTATAGTCTCAGAATTCTTGGATCAAAAATGTGTGGGAAGCAAGGAACTGTTGGAAGGAACCTTACAACATCAAGGCATCTGGTTGTAATCTCTCTTCCTATTATTAATATAATACAATGGCATGTTTCTTTCCCATAGAATTATCTTTATTTTATTGCATAATTCCTTGATCATATGCATAGGTTGTCATTGAATATACTCTCTTTGCTTTCACTTTTGTTGGTTTCTGTCTCACTGCAGGATCAGTATCACAAGAGCACCAGAGCGAAACAGGGACAACAAATACATAAGGAAGCGGCATTTAAAGGTATGTCTATCGTCTTTTGTTCGGTAGTAAATTTGATGATTAGAGCCTAGGGAAAGCGCCATGTCCTGTCATGTTTTGTTATAGATCTAGGTGGATCTAGGGGGATTAGTCTATGTCCGCATTCACCGATTTACCCAATAACAAAATTGGCGACTCCACTGGGGAAACAAATGTTTTCCTAGTTTTCCTTGCTTTCTTGCTTTGATTGCTTGGTTTCTGTTTTCTGAGTCACTGGAAGATCCAACTTGACTCTCTGACTGTTAAACTTCACTTGGAAACCTTCTCAATTTTTAATTTTTTCCATTTTTGTTTGATTTCCGCACCTTGCTTTGAGGGACAGTGCGATGACTTAGGATTTCCGCGCCCTACCTATTTTGACAAGTGTGGAAACCCTGCGCCCTACCCATATCTGGCCCATGAAAATCAATGATTTCCGCACTGTGCTAGTCTTCCAGCCTGCGGAAATTATGAAAAAAATTGTTTTTTGGTGGTTTTCCCTGTTCAGATCTGTGATATGGTTCTGGGGTGAGTTGTTGGGTCTGATTATAGTCTGCTTGACAAATTTTGAATCTACTTTCAGCCATCTATGCCTCATTTTTGCTTTGTTTTCTTTTGAAAGAATTGATCTCTTCCTTTAAGCGTTTTTCTGCTACAAAGCATTGTTTAGAATTGTTTTTTGAAAGAATTTATTTAGAATTGTTTGGTGAAAGAATTTATTTTTCTTTTATTTGATAATTCGTGTTAAAAGAGAAAATTTGTTTGGGTTGCTTTGTTTTACATAGATTGGCTATTGCTTTTAGTTATCTTTGAAACAGAGTTTTAATTTTCATGCTTTGCACTAATCTTGGGGACATCCTTGCATTTGAAGTAGTGAAATTGCATTATTCTTGGTCTTAAATTCATGAATCGTGTATTGGTGTACAGTACCTTTGTCTCATTTATTGAAAATATTGATATTGATGAGTTTTAAGATTTTGGTACATTGTGCATATGGGAATGGTAAATTTTTTCTCCTTCTCGTAGCATAGCTTTCATCGAAATGAAAAGATTGCATCTTCATCTCTTTGCATAAACTTTCGAGTCGGTCAAAACACCATATTGTCCACGCCATTTTCCTCTTGAGTAACAACAACCATAAAATAAAGCTCTTATAAAAATTGATTAGACATTTTTATATCTTCTGGTAGCAAACCTATATTAGATTAGTTGTAGGGATTTGGAATAGGTGTGAAAGATAACTTTCCAAAGATGCAAACAAACATAGAATCTTGAGTTGGGGAGGGGCGAAATCCACTTATTACATTTTGTCCTGGGAAGTCTTTCTAACACAAGGGTCAATCACAAGGTCGCATTGAAACTAACAGATTTACTCACCCTGCTTTGTTGGTCTTGGTGTAGAGGTTGCACGTATTATGGGGGTCTCTTGAAAGGTATACCCACAATGATGAGTGGAAGCCTTTTGAGTTGATTTTGGGCTAGATACCCTACCTTTGCGCGTGGATCGGACTGTTGAATGTTTCCCTAGGCATCACTGTAGTAGTTGGTAACCTTAGTGGCCTATCTCTTTAGTATCTTTACACAAGGTGACTGTAGAGGGGCAAGTCTTCACAGTACCTGGAATCGACGTTGGACAAAATCACTCAAGCTCCTTGGAGGGTAAATCCACAATTACTGCGTGGAATCTTGCACCAAGGCGTAAGTCCATTAAGAAGTTCGTTAATGTCCACTCGCTCTATCTCAGCCCCTTCTTACTTTGTTCCCACGACGTTGGATTTCATCACCAACTAGTTTTCTCATTGTGAGAAGGTTTTGCTTGCTTGCTTGCGTACTAGATTTTTAGCGTGTGCTGCTTGTTTTCCCTAGTAGACTCTAGATTGGATTTTTGTTTTTAATGGCGTTAGTTCCCGAAATGACCAATGAAGAAACCTCTGCTCCAGAGGAACCTTTTGTTTTTTCTTCTTACGGAAACATTGGTCCTCCTCACATCGCTACTTTGAGCCTTCCTGGTCTCACAATTGGATTACCGGTATGGTTGTCTTCCACTTAGGTAGTCCCGAATGTAGTTAGTGCTTCATTTGTAAGCACTTCCCCCCAAGAACGTCAACCTCATGTTGATCCTTCACCTTCTTCACCAGTAAGATTTTCTTCGCCTTCTTCAAATGCAAGGTCTTGTTCCATTTCCTCTTCTTCGCTGAGTGAAAGCTCTAAAACTAGTAATTCAATGGATAAGAAGAAGAAGAAACAAAAGAAGAAGAAGAAGAAAAATAAACAAGGATCCATACTTCCAACCACTGCCAGACATGTTGGAAAACAACCAGTTACTGTTAATCGTGCTGGGAGTGTTGATAATGTCAAGATCACCCAAACAACCCATAAGCCCAAGTACCCTTGCAGGCTTTGCAAGGGTAGCCATATTCTTAAAGATTTCCCTGGTCTATCCAAGGTTATAGAAGCATGGTCTACACAGCCTCGCCAACCCGTGTTTTCAGCCTCTAAACAACATGCTGATGACCTCTCGTCAACTAGTCAAGATACCATTGGGAAGATGAAAAGTAGAGCCAAGTTCTCGTGTATGTTATGCAAAGGGTGTCATCTAACTCACCTTTGCCCTCGTATGGACGAAGTCTCAAAATTACTGGAAGACATGACTGTCCCCCGGCCTCAACTTCCAACTGCTTATCGCAAGCTTACTCTCGACCCACCTACAGTTGATGGAATGATCAATCCGACCCCTTCGTCGGTCAATCCGGTTGATCATGTAGTCAACCTGGTCACTTCTTTAGTCAAACCCATTGACCAAGTGGTCGATCCGATTCCATCCTCGGTCGATCCCACTCTCCTGTTAAAGAGTGAAATCCAAGTGGTTGATCCGATCCCATCCTCGGTCAATCCCACTCTCCCACCAGGGAGTGAAACCCAAGCGGTCAATCTGTCTCTACTCGTCGACCCCATTCTTCCCTTGGAGAATGAAACCCAAGTGGTCGATCTGACCTCGTCATCGGTCGATCCTACTCTCCTGCTAGAGAGTAAACCTGATACTTCCCATGTTTTTCTCGTTGATACAGACTCTACCGTGTCCGGGGGTATTCCTCCTTCTCCCGTGGAACCCCCTCCAAATAATGAGGCCATTTGTTTTGATTGGGGTGTTCTAACTGGACCTCGTCTTCCCTCTCACATTCCTTTCCAGGTTACAGTGCAAGTTTGTTGTTGGGACGTTCCTCAGACGCTGAAAGATGCAGGTGTGTCTGTTAATATTTTGTCCTCTTTTGCTTGGAAAGCTTTGGGTTGTCCTCAGCTTGCCCCAGTTACGCAGAATTTGTTAGCTTTTAACAGAAGAACCAGTCAACCTTTAGGGACCCTTCCTTAGTTTCCTGTAACTTTGGGAGGGAAAAATGCCTTTATTGACGTCATGGTAGTCCAAGACCCCTTGGATTTTTCTTTACTCCTTGGGCGGGATTATGTCTATGCCATGAAATCTATTGTGTCCATTTTTTTTCGCGTGATATCTTTCCCTCACGATGGAAGAATGGTGACTATTGATCAACTTTCGTTTGTTGGCCCTGACTTGACCATCAACTCAATGAAATCCCTAAACAATTCTTATATGCAGATGATATCGCCCCTACCACAGGTCAATTATGTGGCATTGTCTCCCATGACTTCGGCTTCTGATGAATTAGATCCAGAAGTCGACATGGTGATTTATTCGATAGGGTTTTTAGAGCATGATCTCCTTACCCCTATTGCGACCATCGACATGGTGTTCTTAAAGAGTGTTGTTCTTCTATCGAGTGAAGATCTCTTGGAGGCCATGACTGAGTTTTGTCCCTTCACATGGCATCCTTCCAAAGCACTGTCCTCTTGGGAGCCATGATCAAGAAGACCAACTTTGAGCATGGTTTTACGATTTCAAACTCGTTAAAAATGAAACCAATTGTGAGGATAGTTTTTGAGTCTCTGTAGAAACCTCGTTAAAAAATGAAACAGAGCCTACAAGCATAGTTCTTGTTTCTGTGTCAAGCTCGTTAAAAAATGAAATAGAGGTCTAGGGATTGAACTTGGATTCACGAGCATAGTTCTTCTCCTGTGTCAAGCTTGTTAAAAAATAAAATAGTTTTCCCCCTCTATTTTTTAGTCAAGTCCTTCATCTAGAATTTGAAGTTTCATTTCATCCACCTATGTCGTTGGATGAAACGAAGCTTGGGGGGCAATACTTTCAGCCTCTGGACTTCATGCTGAAGTAAAGCCGCTAGTTTCTTAAGATGGGGGCTAAGTACCAACCATCCCTGTGTTATGCGTTGGGAAGTCCAAGCATAATTTTCCATGGTTCAAAGCTTGTGTAAAAATGAAACCACTTACCTCAAGCATACTTCTCTCTGGTTCAAGCTTGCGTAAAAATGAAACCAGGTCCAAGCATAGTTTTGTTTTGTTTTAAAGCTTGCGTAAAAATGAAAACAATCCCAATCTTTGTCTTTGTTCTTTCTCATGCTCGTAAATACATGAGAATACGTTACCGAACTTAATCTTTGTTATTTCTCGTGCTCGTAAATCAATGAGAATGTAACCGAGTAAACTTTTATCAATTTTTCGGACTCGTAAAGGTTATACGAAAAAGGAACCCCCTGGAGTTCTCTTTAAGCTCTTTTCAGACTCTCTAAACATGAAAATATTGCTAAGCGACCTTGTTCTTTTCATGTTCGTTAAATTATTTGAAGAAAACGTCTGTTGAGCGATAGTTTATCTCTTTTTCAGTCTCATCAGACTACTATATGAAAAAGGAACTGAGAGAGTTCTCTTTAAGTGTTTTTTAGACTCCATAAACATGAAAAACCCCTGAGTTTTCCTTCTTTGGACTCGTTAAACAAACATCGAAAGGCCCATATGGGACCGAACCACTCCTTCTTAGGATTCGTTAAACATACTCTGAGGGAATCGTCTGAAGGATGAGATTACATTTCAAGCATATGTTATCCTCCTCAAGCTTGTGTAAAAATAAAGAGGTACTCGCCAGAGATGGTGGGGGAGGGGAAAATTGAGAAATAAATGTGTATAAACCTATATTCTATGGAAGAGTCACCTTTGAACATGACACTGTTAAGCCCTAATATTGACTCATTACCCCTTAATTGGGGCATATTATATTAGTAATGTTATTTTATTTCTGTCGGCTTTAGGCCATTAGTTGTAATTATACCTCATAGTCTCCTATATATACCAAGGAGACATTTTCATTTTGAATCATCTTGTACTTGAACATTTAAGTGGGGTAAAAGGAGGTTGCCGCCTCGAAGAGGCTTATTATTTGAAATTATCTCTTTTTCAAGGCGTTGAGTACTTTTTCTGATGTTTTTTTATGCTATATTGATATTTGGTTCTTAACATATGGTATCAGAGCTCAAAGTCTTGGGGTTTCGCTGCTACATCTGAGACACCTTGGCATTTTCGCTATAACTTTTTTTATAAAACATTTCAGAAGGAACGGCTTGAAGTTTATTTAGTAGACAGATCAAGGTATGTTGGGTTCAAAATTCATCTCTTGAGGCCTTATAACTTTGGAGATACAACCTGTACAAGATAGGATTTTGGAATCATCATGAACTGAGTCATTGCGGAATTTTTGCTATAATTTTTTTTTTGTAATGTTTCAGAGCCTAAAATCCAGAGGATATTTACATAAATTAGTAAGGTATCTGTGGTAAAATGTTTATCTTCTGGGTCACCTTAAATTTGTAGATACACCCTGTGTAAGATAGGGTATCTGAATAGTCCTATTGACTAGTCTCAAGAAGGTGTTCCAGGTAAAACAATCATAACTTCTTCCTAGAGTATCCAAATTGAGTGGGAGTAGTTTCATTGGATCGTGGATAGTCTTTAGTATTTATAGTGCGAGTTTCAGAATTTTATATCAATTATTTTGTGCGGGGCACGCTATACAAGTGAGATCTCCTGGAAAGGCCAAAAATCGACAAGTTGTGGGGAAGTTACCGTAAATTCCACTTGGCACATCCAATTTTGATCAGAACCTATGTAATTGTAGAGAAGAAATATCAGAGAACTACATAAAATAAAGTTTCATACCCAGAAGGGCCAAAACTTGGGAGATACAACATAAGAACTATTGTCTAGCAGAACCACCTCAAAATCAAGGTTCAAAAGTGATACTTGGCCAACATGCCACCAAAAAAGGGAACTTCTACACCAAATAAGCCTCCAGAAAATCCTACTTGGACTCTTGATGAAGGTGAAGAAATGCATAGGGACATAAATGAACTACAAAAGAAGATGGAATCAATGGAAGCTAAGTTGGATACTAAGATGGATTCAATGGAAGCTAAGTTGGATACTAAGATGGATTCAATGGAAGCTAAGTTGGATACTAAGATGGATGGTTTCAAAGGGGAGATCATGGAAGTATTGAAAAATTTCGTAACAGAGAAGAAACCTGAAACTGAAAATGCATCCCATGAAATTCATGACGAGGACACAAGGAAGGTGAATCAAGAATGGAGAAACTCCAACTTTGGTTTGAAGACCAACCACGTTCCTAAGATTGATATGAGGAAGTTTGATGGCAAGGACCCAATCACATGGATACTTCAGATGGAGCA
>ML792610.1:129328-144951 GCA_009831015.1 Picea engelmannii
GTGGGGTAAAAGGAGGTTGCCCCCTCGAAGAGGCTTATTATATGAAATTATCTATTTTTCAAGGCGTTGAGTACTTTTTCTGAGGTTTTTCTATGCTATATTGATATTTGGTTCTTAACAGACACCCTTTCACTCGCTTTGTGTCTAGGTTGGAAAATCTGCTTGTCTCTTGATCATACTCCTTTATAAGATTACAAATTGGTATGTGATCCCTGTTGTTGAGTCGGTGTTTCCAAGACAGTTGTCGTGTCGTCAATATGTTCAAAGAGAAGTTCAACCCTGAAAGCCTTCTATTGCGTCGACCATTTCTGCAGTCCTTAAGCCTTCTATTGTGTCGGCCATCCCTGAGTCAGTCCTGAATCACTTATTACTCTGATCTACATCAAATCTTGTTACCCGTTTCGTGTCATTGATGGATAATACATTAAGGCCTTCCTGTGACAAATATTTTCTTGTCGACTTCAACTCATTATCCAGGAATCAGACTTAGAAACCAATTGGTACCTTGGAACCTGCATGCCTCAATGGCAGGTTTCCTCGCTTTCGACAATGGGTTTTCATTATTGACCCTTGATCGGGAGATTCCGCCGAGTGTTCGACTTCAACTCATTAATTCACATTCGTTGGATTGTACTAGAGTACCTTGGGAGTCATTGACATTAATGGTGATTTCCCTCGCACTTGTTAACGGTTCTCATCATTGACCGGTAATCAAGTGGTTTATACCATGTTCGACTTCAACACATGTATTCACATGGTTAGATTCGTACTATAGAGTGGTGGAGATGAAGACCCTGAATCTTTTCTGACAGATTCAGGTTGCGTTGGAGTATATTCAGTTTGTACTGTTGCATAGATCCACATTGTATGTCTTGTGGCTATGTTCAAATTTGAGTCTTTAACACATAGATCCACAGTGTATTTTTGGTGGCTATGTTCAGATTTGAGTCATAATGGCATGGATCCACGCTGTATGTTTGGTGGCCATGACCTGTATTACTTGACATGGATCTTCGCATGTCGACGTTTATGCTTTGAGTCATTTGTATTCTGAGTATGGGAATGCCTACCTCAGTGATGATATATATTATTGTACTGTATTTCCTTGTTTGTTGGCAGGTTTCCGACCGACTGTTCCTTGTTTCTTATACACACTCGACAAAGTATATCAACTATCAGTATGTTCTAACTTCATACTTTGGGGGGCTCTCTGTTACACATTATTTTCATCACCCTCATGATCGTTAATGATGTAAACCTATCTGTTGCCTTCAGAAGGGCCAGTGGCCTGAATTCCTAAAGAAAGAATGGAGAAGAACTTTTCCTGAGAGATAAAGTTGTGTTTTCCTCTATAAAAACCTATTTTGGAGGATTTCCGCGGGTTGCACCATAGCTAGGGTGCGGAAATGCTTGATTTCTGCAGGCTACACTATAGCTAGGGCGCGTAATTTCCACAAGCTGCACTATATCCAGGTCACGACGACCTTCGTAAGTGGGAAAAATAAGCATTTTCTCGATGGTTCTAGAAGGAGAATCGTCTATGGTGAGGTGGCCTCCGAATGGTTTGGATCTTACTCGCTTTCATGATTTAGTGGGATCATCCTAACCTCCTCACATTATCCTCTTCAGCTTATAAAAGGAGAGGAGCTCTCATGGAGAAAGTTAGCTTGATTGGGTTGAAAAGTTCTTGAGCCTTTGAGATTGGTTGGATTTGGCTTGGAATTATTAGCTTGGTTAGAGTGGCTTTGAGCTTTGTTTTTTCCAAGATAGATGTAAGATCTATAGTCTCAGAATTCTTGGATCAAAAGTGTGTGGGAAGCAATGAATTTTTGGAAGGAACCTTACGACATCAAGACATATGGTTGTAATCTCTCTTCCTATTATTAATATAATACAGTGGCATGTTTCTTTCCCATAGAATTATCTTTATTTTATTGCATAATTCCTTGATCATATGCATAGGTTGTCATTGAATATACTCTCTCTGCTTTCACTTTGGTTGGTTTGTGTCTCACTGGAGGATCAATATCACAAGAGCACCGGAGCGAAACAAGGACAACAAAGACATAAGGAAGCGACATTTAAAGGTATGTCTATCGTCTTTTGTTCGGTAGTAAATTTGATGATTAGAGCCTAGGGAAAGTGCCATGTCCTGTCGTGCTTTGTTCTAGATCTAGGTGGATCTAGGGGGATTAATCTATGTCCACATTCACCGATTTACCCAATAACAAAATTGGCGACTCCACTGGGGAAACAAATGTTTTCCTAGTTTTCCTTGTTTTATTGCTTTGATTGCTTGGTTTATGTTTTCCAAGTCACTGGAAGATCCAGCTTGACTCTCTGACTGTTAAACTTCACTTGGAAACCTTCTCAATTTTTATTTTTTTCCATTTTTGTTTGATTTCCGCACCTTGCTTTGAGGGACAGTGCGACGACTTAGGATTTCTGCGCTCTACCTATTTTGACCAGTGCGGAAACGCCGCGCCCTACCCATATATGGCCCGCATAAATCAATGATTTTTGCACTGTGCTAGTGTTCCAGCCTGCGAAAATTGTGAAAAAAAATTGGTTTTTGGTGGTTTTCCCTGTCCAGATCTGTGATATGGTTCCGGGGTGAGTTGTTGGGTCTGATTACAGTCTGCTTGACAAAATTTGAATCTGCTTTCAACCATCTATGCCTCATTTTTTCTTTTTTTTCTTTTGAAAGATTTGATCTCTTCCTTTAAGCGCCTTTCTGCTACAAAACATTGTTTTTTCTTTAGAATTGTTTGGTGAAAGAATTTCTTTTTCTTTTATTTGATAATTCGTGTTAAAAGAGAAAATTTGTTTGGGTTGCTTTGTTTTACATAGATTGGCTATTGCTTTTAGTTATCTTTGAAACAAAGTTTTAATTTTCTTGCTTTGCACTAATCTTGGGGACATCCTTGCATTTGAAGTAGTGAAATTGCATGATTCTTGGTTTTAAATTCATGAATCGTGTATTGGTGTACAATACCTTTGTCTCATTTCTTGCAAATATTGATATTGATGAGTTTTAAGATTTTGGTACATTGTGCATATGGGAATGGTAAATGTTTTCTCCTTCTCGTAGCATATCTTTCATCGAAATGAAAAGCTTTCATCTTCATCTCTTTGCATAAACTTTCGAGTCGGTCAAAACACCATATTGTCCATGACATTTTCCTCTTAAGTAACAACATCCATAAAATAAAGCGCTTATAAAAATTGATTAGACATTTTTATATCTTCTGGTAGAAAACCTACAGTTGTAGGGTTTTGGAATAGGTGTGAAAGATAACTTTCCAAAGCTGCAAACAAACATAGAATCTTGAGTTGGGGAGCGCCGAAATCCACTTATTACATTTTGTCCTGGGAAGCCTTTCTAACACAAGGGTCAATCACGAGGTCACATTGAGACTGACAGAGTTACTCACCCTAAGGATTGTAGTCCATAATACAAAATAAACTTATACATATATTTTATGTTCCTTGTGTTCTTTATGGTGATGGTTTTTTGATGATGTTTGTTGCTGAGATATGTTAGTTGTAAATGAAAGTAATGAATAATGAGTAAATGGTGATTGCTAACTAAGGTGTTTTTGTAAAGAAGTGAAAATAGTACTACACTAATTCACCGCCCCCTCTCAGTGTGGTCAGTGTGTCCAACAATTTCTTGAGTTTAGTCATAAATTTTGAAGTTAGTACTGAAAGCCAATGTTTATTTTATTTTGTTTGTATTTTTATGATCGATAGCACTGCTTGAACACTAACAATTTTTATAAAGTATTATATGCTAAAAATAGTTTTCTACCAATAAAATTATGATAGTTCTAGCTAGTTGGAGGGATAAAAATGGAACAATTGCAACATTTTGGCATATGAGGAATTTTTTTTATATCTTTCATATTAATATAAAAAGGTGATTTTTTTTTTTCCATGGAACAAAAAATAGTATACACACCTGACACAATTTGTCCCTGCTTAAGGACAAGAGAAAGTCTTTATAATTTATTATAAATTTTAAATATAAAATTTATTTGTTTTAATTTTAAAAAATTAATTAAAAAAAATTAATTTAAATAATATATTTTTTCTTTAGATAGATAGAAATTTTGTACAAAAACTTTGTTGTTGGTCTTCCACTGGGGAAACCAGATCAGTAGCAATGCATCATATTGTCTATAAGTTTATGGAATTTATGTCTCTTAAAGCTATAATACTGAATAAAATAGAGCCTATGATTTTCATTTTTACAAAAAATAGATGTTGTCTAAGATCTAGATAACTACAATGAGGTGGGCTAAAGACACCCAGACCTCCTATAGTAAACAACAAACTAAGAAAGCTAAAAGCCATAAAAATTAAGTGATGGGATGACCCTTAGCAGCAGGGACCTGAGGTTGGGAGAAGTCCAGGTTTGTCAGGTCCAATTCAACCATCTTCTCTTCCATCAGGTTTAGCTTGTAATCAATCAATTTTCCTTGCAACTGAACGTTGTCGAGCTGCAACAATATCTCCTAGTGTGCTTCAAGATGCTCAACCAAAACATGACCCATCAACATTTTTAAGTGCCAATATGTATCAATAGTCTTCATATATTGAGAATTCTAAGCCCGAGTGTTGCCTGTATCTCAAATCCATGAGCTGGTGGAGTGAAGCACCTCCTCATCAGGGATGAAGTGCCTCAAAACATGTATGTCAGCCTAAAAAATATATACCTCAGCCCGAATTTCTAGTGGAGTATGAGCACAATAAGCCTTTATAGATTCCTCGGCTACAGAGATGAGACGAGAGCCAGAGCAACCTCTGGCTCTCCGTGAGGAACCCCCCTGGCATGATGACATGAGCCTCCATGGGCCCTTGATGTAGAAGGGCGTATAGATGAGACCATAGGTAAAAGGGTGAAAAATGAGCAGAGGGATCAACAGAAGGCTGTGGAGTCAACATGTGCAAGTGGAGTGGATGGAAAATGGAATAACGTGACCTAATGCAAGGAAACATTTAGGCAATATATCCATCATCTTTCCAGTGCCATGAATGCAAGATGAGGCCATGATGGGATAAAAGTACGGTCGTAAGGAGAATGATGTCAAGAAGTGCAGTCTCAATAGAATGCAAAGTATAGAGGATGAACTGGAGAAGATGAGGGTACCAATGAGGCATCATCAGAGCAAGGTAGGTGATGGAGTGACATTTAGCCATGAAGGAGGCAAAACACACAAAGGAGGGGTTTTTAAATCCCATTAAGTGAGGTGATGGGTGTTTGAAGAGGGTGGCAGGTGTCAATCGACTGTGATGATAGGTGGAGGCTCGCGTCGGGAGGTGACCCCATGTTTTGTTGCTTCCCTATCACTCGATACATGGATTTCATCATTTCAATTTGAAACTCTTTAAAAATAACATTTTAAAAATGTAAAAATGTATAAAACATAGATGGTTTCATATTTATATTACCCATATTCTTAAACATGTTGGCCTTGATAAGCAACTTGAAAATAGACTGAATAAAATAAGGAAATTTGGGTCTAATCTTGACGAAGACCTAATTGATTATCATGGATATGTGGTACCACTACTTTGTAAACTTTGTTGGAAAGACTTCATGTTTATCTTGCTTTCATGCCAAGTGGCTTTTATGGATACTTGTTTTATTGTTGTATGCCCAAGTGGCAATTTTGATAGTGCTTGATAGGCAATTTTCATGGAATGTATTCTTTTTTTCTCATCATGTTCATTTGTTGCTTCCAATTTGCTTGGCACATTTAATTTTGTGGAGGAACATATGTTGGTCTCCCAAATCAATGCATAAATTCTTTGGGAACTTAATCGAAGCAAACATTATTGGAGAAGAATCCAACATTGATGTTATGAGAAAGATGGACAATGCATTTGTTTTGCAGAGCTCATAAAGTACAAGAATACTTAATTCCTCTATTTGGGGTAAGGCCACATCTAGTCCTTTTCTTATCATCACTCCTTCCAGTGGGAGGCCCTTGTTCACTAGTCAATACAATGCTCTTTCATTTCCCAAGTCAAACTCTATTGTGAGTATAAAATCATATTTGGGAATCTTGTTTCCTACAACTATGGCATCCCTAACCTTTGATATCATCTTATTGAACTTGTGATTCTCTACCATTGATGACTTGCACCGCAACTTTGTATTCCCATCTATAAACTTAGCTTCTCCTCTTACTTTTTTATAAATTAGAGTATTGTAGAATGGTTGGAAGTGGGTTGAAAGTTCAGGCATAGCAAAGGTGCACATTGAGAACAAGAATGACATGGGGAGCAACATTAATATGGAAAGAGAAAATGAGAGAATTTTTATTAAATGGAAGAAGAGGAATGAATGTTGGAAGATCAAGCATGTATTAATTATGATGTTGATTATTGAGTCATTCGTTGGAAGCTTAGTTCTATAGAGTATATTAACAAACATAATTGTGTAAAGAAGGGAAAATATGATGTGCAAAGGGACACATATCATTCCTCATTATACTTTATATGCATGGAGAGAGAGAGCCTATGTTACCTTTAATTACCAATACACTTGTCTTGTGACATCTTGGAATAGCCTATACAACTATAAAAGCTCCCTTTCTTCCCTTCACCTAGAAACTTTCCTACATTTTTCTTGAACATAAACAAAGGATGTTATAAACAATAAAACATTGTGTGTTTTAATACAAGATAGCGTAGACAACAAAAATGATATTTTTGGTCGATTACAACTCTTAGGAATATCATGCATGCACACACTAAGCTATTCTAACGTACAAGACACAAAGGAACACACAATCTTAACATATGACTTAGACATATTCTATGTTAGCATGCATATCAACATACAAATTAGAGTTTCATTTATCCTAGGTAATTGATACTATATAGTAGTTACTAGTTTAAAAAAATGATTCACTCTCCCAATCAACAATGTTCTAACATGGACATGGAAAATGATTATGACAAAGTTGAGTGGAATTTCCTTCTTTGGTTACTAATTTTGTAAGGAGTACACTATCATAATTGTTTTAAGTTCAAAGTAATCTTAGTTTTGACAAATGTGTTAATTTTGGCATGAAGCACTTATTGAACCTTTTTAAATTACTTCAAACATAAGACAAGTTTTTTCAATGTCCCTTTTTCATTTTTATTTTATTGAAAAATGTATTAAATTTGGTATGAAACACTTATCCCACACTTTTCAAACTACTTCAAACCCAAGTCAAGGTTTCTCAATGTACCCTTTTCATTTTATTTTATTGGTAGATTCTTTATTAATTGAATAACTCAATTTGGTCTTTCATTATATACACCCATACGTGAGGAGATGAGAGTTAATCACCACCTATTTGCAAACAATATGTATTTGATGAGAAATTCCCACTTAGATGATGTACGTATTTGGCCTATGTTCCTAAATAGTTGATGTACATATTTGGCCTATGTTCCTAAATAGTTATTGCATTATATTGAGCCAAAAATTCAACTTTAACAAGTCCTATATATCGATCCTTGAAACTAACCAACAAATTATATAGTGATTCTTAAAACTAACCAACAAATTATATATGGATAGTTTTCAATTTGAAACTTTACCAATATATGCTCTTGTTTGAGAAGATGAGAGTTAATCACCACCTATTTGAAAACAATATGTATTTGATGGGAAATTCTCACTTAAATGATGTGCATATTTGACCTATGTTCCTAAATAGTTATTGCATGTTAGTGAGCCAAAAATTCAACTTTAAAAAGTCCTATATATCAATCCTTGAAACTAACCAACACATTATATATTGATCCTTGAAACTAACCAACAAATTATACATGGCATTGCCACGAGTCTCCAATTTCAAACTTTACCAATATATGCTCCTATTTACAAACAAGAGATATTTGATGGGAAACTCCCGTTTAGATGAGGTATATATTTGGTTCAAGGTCATGAACATTTATTGCAAGCCAAAAAGTCAACTTTAATAAGTCTTGTATGTTAATCCTTAAAACTGAGCAACAAACTATATATGGCATTGCCATGAGTCTCCAATTTGAAACTTTACTAATACATGTGTGGTATCACTGGGGTATTCCTTGGATTGCTACAAAGTCAAGAGTAGAAGATTAGACCCCTTTCTTCCAATAAAAAGAATATTGGATGCATGGCCTTCAAGAAATACTAGCATAGTTTTGTCATAATTCTATATCTTTTATGGATTTAGAGGCCTCAATATTTCCAAACTTGGGATATTATTTAATATATATTGAAGTTTGCACCTTGCAGTTTTTTAATCCCTCGTGAAGTGTAATATATCAAATGTTAAGATAAATATATGCTAATTTATAATTGTTGTGTATATATAATAAGAGGGATAAATAATACTTCTAGATTTTTTAACATAAAGTAATTTTTAGTAAGAATCCGACTATTTTTTTCATTTCACTTTACTAGCACTATACATACACATAATTCTTTGGGGGCTTGGTTTGTTTCAACGCAATCAAACTTTGTATAAAGCTACTTATTATTAATTCCACTTTGGTCCAATCATTATATATGCCTCAAAATCAAATAATTAAAAAATTAGTCAAGATTTTCTATGACCATTGGTCTTTAAGAAAAAGAAGAAGAAGAAACCACAAACCCATTTCATGGGATATAATTTATGCCTTAAAAGAGAGTAGAGGCTTGGGTGTTAAAGACATGATAAGGTTTCCAGATGAAAAAGGAGCCACAAAAGTTGAGAATGTGTTATACTCTTTGCATGGTTATCTCCACGTGTTATTCGTATGTGTTGGGGAACCCCAGGTCAATGCTTGCTGCTCGAGGGTTCAGGGCTGAAGCCCCCCCAAAAATGGGTTGTTTTTGGCATGTTTGTGTTTTTCAACCCATTGTAATCTAATCTCGGTTAAGGGATTAGGGTTGTAATCTAATTCAGGTTAACATATTAGATTTTTGAATGTTGTGAATACTCAGGTCAATGCTTGCTGCTCGAGGGTTCAGGGCTGAAGCCCCCGAAAAAAATGGGTCGTTTTTGGCATGTTTTGTGTTTTTCAACCCATTGTAATCTAATCTCGGTTAAGGGATTAGGGTTGTAATCTAATTTAGGTTAACATATTAGATTTTTGGATGTTGTGAATACTTAAATATTGTATAGTCAAGTTAATACAATGAAGAAAATAGAGATGCAGCTCTAAGTTTTGTTGGTTTTTCGAGTTAAGAATTTCCAAGGTAAATCTCTATGTAGTGTGTATGTCATTATTGTTCTTTCTATTTTGCATAAGAATCTACTTTAAAGGTTTAAAACTTACAAAGCTTTGAGATCTTCTTTTAATCAAATGAGCTATATTTTTTTTTTGTTAGAGGGTGTTAAATAGTTTTAAATGAAACAAACAGTAGAAAAGGTAACTGCAATCAATTATTTGGAGATAAAAAGCCTTATCAAGTCCTTTCTCAATAGTCTTAGGTACTAAACTCTAAAAGTTAACGAGGAAGGCTTCAATAATAATAACTCCCAATGTCTTTTGCCCCTAGTGGTGAATGTAAATGGTTGGAATTCTGAAAAATTGAATGGAAGGGTCCTTGTATTCCTCAAAAGACATTCAAGTTACGGTACACCTTCCCTATAAAGAGTCTGGATTAGTAAAATATTATTAGAATCTTGCAGGCAATATTTGAAATATTTGAAGTGATGCCTCAATATTGCACAAGTTAGTAAAAGAGCCTATACAATAGGCGATTGTTCACAGAAAAATGAACATATTACAAAAGGAAATCGGGAAAGTCCCTTTTTCAAAGTAAGGCGCAAAAATTTGCTTGAGACAAAGGCCTCCACTCTAAAAACAGACATACTTTATTCTCAAACAAATAGCTTTATTAGGATATATTTATGATTCAGTGCAATTTAAGCACCCAAGATCTCAATTCCATGCTAAGTGGGTGTGGTATAAGTATAGCCTCACAAAAGAGAATTCATGAACAAGAGGAGATATCCATCTAGAGAAATCCACAGAAATCCATCTATTTACAAAAATAAAATAGGAAAGCCCCTTTTTCAAAGGAAGGTGCAAACATTTGCTTGAGGCAAGGCCTCCACTTGAAAATAAAACTGAATTTATTCTCAACCAAAGAGCTTTATCAGGATATATTAATGACTCAATTCAATTTAGGCACCCAACATCTCAATTCCACGCCAAGTGGGTGTGGTGTAAGTATAGCTTCCTAAAAGAGAGGTTACTCACATGGAGACAGAGCCATAAACCCTTTCTCGATAAAGACAAAGATAACTTGGGACCAACAAGGGTCGATCCTCAGGCCTAGTTTGTGCATATTGCGTGAAGACATTTTCCAATATATATTTTGGATCTACTTGATGTGTTGATTTTTAAATCTAAACAGAGGATCAACATCTCTCTGATTCACATACACATCCACGGGATTGTCTAAGTTATATTCTTAAGCATACACATGGCATTCAGTCACATGGGACACAAGGATTGAAGGGTATAAGCCTATACCCCTAACATATTCTTTACAATAAGAAGGGACTACAACCATATGAAAGGAACCAATTGTCATCCTTGAATCAAACTTACCTTGGAATTATCGGTAAGTACACAACCTAGGTCAATAACAAGAACCCAATGCAACAAGCTCCAAACACAATGGGTTCAATATCTAGAATATTGGATTGTTATTTTCTATCTCCATTTTAGATAGAATACACCATGTATATATACAATGGATTGCCAGCAAATGACTATCTACAAAATAACCAAAAAAATGAAAAAAAAAAAAAAGTTTAAACCTTTGTCACTAGAAATGTTTATCAGCTGCTACAAGCAGACCTCCCAAGCAATAGTTAGGATGTGGGGGCCTAATAAGCATGTAGTTATGATTTAGTCCTGAGAGTCGCCATCTTAAAAGACCAAAAAAACTACTTCAAGTGCATGTTTACCCAGCTCTTCAAAACTGCACATATTGCCTGGGTAAATACTGCTATCATGAAGTTTTAATGCTAAATAACATTAAGAACAGCAGTAACTCAGCTCTCTCAAGTCTCTTCTATATGAGGAAAATACAGAATACTCATGAGACACGTTACCTCTGAAATTCAAGAGAACCGACAAGTGGGCACTTTTCTCGAAACTTTCTTCCATGGCTGCAGTATAGAGTCTGAATATTTGGTGGGCAAAGCTTGTAACCTTCCTCACTTGGACCGAGTCACGGACATGGCTCTTTGCTCCATATCAGATAATTTTGAAATGCTGTTGGAACTATGTTGGCCAACCCCAGATTGGCTAACCTTATTGAATGCCATATCTTTCGTAGACTCCAAACCACGATCCCTAACCGAAAACATTGATGTTTCTGCAAACAAGGTTTGTCCGAAGTATTGTTGATATCAATATGTCTGAGCACAGTATTGGGGAAAACAGGGATTAATTTTTTTTTCGGAATCTGGATGCCTATACTTCTGTGACATTCATGATCTTCTAATAGCTGAGTAGCATCTACTAGAAAATTGAGAGATCCACCCATATCACTATTCTCCTGGCTTGCAGCCTTTCGATTGTCTGAACCAAGATTTGATCTACTTAAATTTCATTGGCTTCTATATTTCTTTGACTTTAAATTTGTGCTGTCGCTAAGGCAGTATAATTCATACTGGTGCTTTCAATGGTCCTAGAAGATCAAGGGAGAAGTGGGGCTTCATCTTCATTAGAATAATTATTTAAAAAAAAACAATGCCCTCCTGTTAAGACATTTTCCATGTCTGACTTTTCCTCCAACTGAATGGTAAAGAACCCTTTACCATTAAGCTCAAAACGAACCCCCTGGTGAACTACATCTTTTCAAACAATAGACCAATTCTCCTGAAACCAGATTGATAACAACAATCCATAAAACTTCCCTATCAGTATTCTAGCCTATAAGTGCACACATATGCGTTGTCTACTCATGTCTGATAAACCTTTGTTACCGATAAATTTCTTGAGATATTTTGCCAAACACAATTTTTTCTTACATGAATTACATGAGTTTATGTGAATTACATGAGTTTATGTGACTGTTCCTTTGACAACCCTAACACTTACAATTTGTGAATGAAATCTCTTAAATTCCCCTTTTCCAATACATTAGTCACTTGGTCAAGTTCATCTGATCATCCTTGCCCATTTTGACCACCTGGAGAAGCATTTTGTCGAGGGATTGCAAGCTTTGACCTGCTCAATCATGCACAGTTTACCTAAGAAGTGCCCTCTAAAATTACCTTTAAAGAAAAAAAATTAACAAAAATGCATCCTATTATAGATTTAACAAAAAAAAAAAAAATGACAGGAACAAAGGCCTAAGCTAGATAGAATTCACTCAAAGTGAGGTAAGTAAAGAATTTCAAACAAATAAGGCATGGTCAAAGGAATTGGATGCATATTGTAAATTCCATATCTATCACTTCAAATTAATTTGAGGATGGTAATGAAGACCATGTCATCTACCATTATAATAATGTGCTTGGATCTGCAAATATACTGCCTATGTAATTACACCAAGTGGTGCTATATTAGATAATCTTTCACTTGCACCAAGCAGTGTCTTGTCAGGTCAGTAAAAGAAGGGTATTGTTATTTGTTCCCACCATGGTTCAAGTATCTCCAACGACATGTTTCCGCTTAAGCTCGTGCCTCTGTTGGTGCTTGTGCTTGTGGTTGGGGCTTGAGTACTTGAATGCTGTAAACTGACTTCACTTCATTGACTATGTTCTCATATTGGGAAGGTGCACACTTGAGTACTTGAATGCTGTAAACTGACTTCACTTCATTGACTATGTTCTCATATTGGGAAGGTGCACACTTGCTGCAATGGGATACGAGAAGTATTTGTAAAAAAAGAGAGGAGAAGTATTTGTAAAAAAAGAGAGGGCTCAATCCCTACCTACAAGTGGCATTCTAACCTACACCTACAATTCAGTTTTAGTGGTGGACAAATTTGGAGTGCAATTGACAAAGTAAGCATTGTAGCTAAACCTATGTAACTAACAAAGACAAATGACTTGGCAACAACTTTGCAAACCCAACTTGACAATTCAGCAAAACATTATCAATTGTAATCCAAAAAATTTGGCCATAACTCAACTTATTAAAAGAATATTAAGCTGGCTAAAACTCTTTTATTATGTACTCTGCAAGTATAACTATTGTTAGTCAATAGCTTGAAATTGAAGTTCTTATGATTTGGTATTTGATTGAAACCTTTACTAGAAAGATTAGTCTGAATCATACCAAAAATGTAAAAATTTGAATGCAAGCTCAGAAGCTTCCAAGTTCCCACATAGTAATGGAGAGAAAGCATTTCTCATTAAAAAAATAATATAAATTCAGACAAATAGTCAAGTAGACTGAACATAAACACCACTTGGATACTGTACTTTAAACTTGGCCCAAGTCACTTTTCAAGTTGTAGAGCTTAAAAGTACAGGGAATTATGCTATTGCATTTGGGTTGCCTGTTTAGAACATCCCTTAGTCTAGCTGACAAATGTTACAGACAGTACGAGGTAGGTGGGCACAAGAGGCCACTACTCCCGAATTGCAATATCATGCTATAATCTACAACGCTATTATTACCCAATTATTGAAGATTTGATTCATTTAAAACTTAATTAGGTGTTACACTGGCCTGATAACAATTAATATTCTCATAAACTATCCAGCTCTCAGTTAAAGAATAGGCAAAATCCATGAACATAATCAAAGAGCATATATACAAACAAAAATAAAAAAACACAATAATGAAAACAGACAATACAAAGAGAAGAGAGATGAAATCAAAATCATGTATCAATATTGACTACGGAACTATCAAATATCGGCATGTGGCTATTCATCACCCTAAACATGTTTCCTGTAACACCTCCTCTTCAGGATACACAGTATGAAATATAGTGCCTACTCTGAGAACCAACGTCTTGCATCTACCTTATTTTTATTTATTATTTATAAATTTCCCTTGCAATTTTCTAAATATTGAAATTAATACATATTTATCCAATCACAAGATTATTAAAATTGCAATCTATTACAAGCTTTTGGAAAAAGGAAAAAAAAAATTCAATTTTACACAGGTAATCACAGTACAGTTCCAATAAAATCATGATGAAACTTCTCAAAAGAAAAACAAATTGCAAGATGTATACAGTGGGATTACATTACAATATGAGATAAAGAAGGAAGGGTCAGAGTCCACCGAAAGTTTTGGTGGGTTCTAACAGGTTGCTCTCGAGCTGATATAGACCCAGTAAAGGACCCACGAACCTAAACAGAACCCAAGCCCCAATCAAAATAAATATGGAAGCATACGCCGATTTATTTAGCCAAAACAAAATACCTTTCTCCCCCATGTAAACCTCCACCGCCTTCTCCTGAAGCGTCATGGATTCCCAGTCCTTCTTCTTAGGCACAGGAACTTGGTTAGGGTCCAATATCCGGTCTCTCTTTCTTCGAGCTCGTCTTCCTAATCCTGCCCTCGCTTCCAGGGATTCCAACCGTGAGGGAGGTGGACCCTCGGGGGGCGTTTGTTGTTGTTGTTCATCGTTTAGAGCCCTGGTGGGGTGACAGTGGAATCCGTTGCTTTTAGATGGTTTTGTGACTGAAAGCAATGAAATTGAAGTGAATTTAATTGATGTCAATGATGAAACTGAAGGTTGCAGAACTGCAGAAGGTAAATTGTGGTTGGGATAAGCAAGCAGAGGAAGAGACTTCATTTTAGATTTTGGATTAGAATAGGTGGTTGCAGCTTTCTCCCTCTTATTACATTCACTATATTACAATTTTATTTTAATAGAAAAATAGAAAATTCACATTTGAAGATTGTGCGAGGAGATTGTTCATTTTGTCAAAAAAGGGCGGTGTTCATCTTTCAAAAAATAACGTATTTTCTTTTTATGAATTAGTATGTTCAAAGTTTGACTGGCTTAAAATTTATGATTTAATGTTTTTTTGTTTTTTGTTTTTTTTTAATAAATTAGAATTTATATGAAGTATGTAAATTTGTGTAAACTTGAATCTAAATTAAACATTTTTTTTATGAAGAAAAAAACACTCTCACTACTATTCTATTAAGAATCAAGTGAAACTATCATAAGTACATATATAGTTTACAGTCTACTTTTATTCTATATTTCTCAAGAAAGCTCATGAGAAAACCAAGAGTTTCATAAAACTTGACTACAAAACATATATAACTATTTAATGCAGGCACCACCTGCTATGTCGAAGCAGATCTTCGATTCCGCCATTTTCTGTACTGGAATCTTTCTTGTATATGGTCTTCATCATTCTTTGACAGGGTTAAATTAGCTAACTGTCACTAACATTTGCAATTTGGTTCGATTTGGCAGAACTATTGCCGAATTTGTCAAATGGCCGAATTTGTCAATGTCAATGTCTTCTAAGAGAACTATTGCCGAATTTGTCAATGTCAATGTCTTCTAAGAGAACTATTGCCGAATTTGTCAATTTAAGCACCTTTGGTTTTATTAGCACCCAACGGAAAATAACTTTATGCATGAAGTAAGCACCCCACGACCATACACCGTGACCATAACCCCAACGGAATTC
>ML792610.1:150348-189207 GCA_009831015.1 Picea engelmannii
GACCATGAGTACAGAATATTTACACAGAAAGAAAAGAATTTTCATTACTGCATTCCTTCAGAATTCTTTCACAATTCTCTGTGCTTTTTCTTCATTTCACACTCTATCTCTATCTCCTACATCTCTCTCCTCGAGCTCTGTGAGCTAACCCTCGTCTAGACTAAACTGGATTGAACTAGGTTATGCTATCTAATCATCAACCAAAACTTGTATTTATATTACAGTGGGTTTCTGTTCCCAGATCCTATGATTAAGGAACAGAGTCCTTAACAAACTCAACTAACCCCTACGAGTCATCAGTGACTCACTAACCATTAACACACCCTAACTCATCTTTTTTTACAAGTGGAAAGGATCTAGAATCCTTATCCATTTTTCAACTTTTTAATGAAAATAAAGAAATTACATTTATGTGAGACTCTAGGTCTTCTCTGATTTACTTGACCTTGGTCAAGTCATGAATGAACTCATTTTCCCTGAGCCTATGCTCCTGCATCACTATTTCATCTTGGGTAATATCTTGTTGTCCACTTTATTACAATTACTTCATCATAACATTGTCTTATATAAAAAAAACTATGATCAAAAGAAAACATTGGGTGACTAGAACAACGAGACTTTTTCGGTATGCACTGATGCTCCTTCAATATGCTCCTCAAGATAAAGCCACCCGGGAGAGCATTCCAGTACCTGCTTTGAAAGTTGATCGACGAAATGATTAAAATTCCTGTGCACATGAATGTATTTTAGACATTCAAACTTTTCTTGTAGCATTTTGATTTTTTGTTGCCAAGACCCGAGGTATAAACAATTAAGACTAGAAACACCTTTAATCCAGTCAATAGTAGTTTTGGAATCACCGACTACCATTAATCTGCTCAAAGATAGATAAGAAGCCAAGTGTAAAAGTCCCCAAAGACCTAAAAGTTCTGCTTTCATATTGGAGCCTTCTCCTCCAGCAAAACAAGCTTTGAAAGTGTGAACGTTGCTGAGTTTGATATATAATCCAATGTCACACTTGTTTTCTGAAGCTGCCCCATTGAAGAAACCAATTGGAGAGTCATCAAAATAAACTGGACTTAGAATAAAATCCAACCTATCAGCCTTTGTATCATCATGTATTTCCTGGATAGAAAGAAAAATCTTTTTAGCTATGGAGGTATCTTGTCTAGTCCAGTTTTCAAATAAAATCTTATTTCTATATTTCCAAATGCCCCATATCACCATGAATGGGATGTGTCTCTTCCTTGGGTATCGTATAAACCATTTGAGGAGATTTCCTTCCAAATTTTGATCTCCCCAATCATCATGGATCATCATTTGCGTGAGAATCTCTTTCGATATAGATTTAGAAACTTTACAGGAAGTGAAAATATGTTATGTTGTGTCTTCGACATTTAGGCATAAATTGCAAGAAGTAGGCCCTATTTCCCCTCTGCGCTGATAAATGGCCCCTGAAAGTATACTATCTTTCAAACATAACCAAATAAAATAAGTAATTTTACTCGGGACTTTTACCTTCCATATGGCTTTGTACCACCATCGCTTTTCATCCTTGAAATTTGTGAATAAGATGGATTGATAAACTAATTTGACGAGGACAATACCCAGAGACCGATTCCATGACCAGACTAGCTTATCGTTGGAGTCATTTAATGTGATGCCATTTGATCGTAGGGCAAGGATGAAAGAGTCCCATTCTAGAGCAAGTTCTCCAGTTAGCTTTAGGTGATTTGAATCCAACCAAACAGTCGGGGATGCTAAAACAATGGGACGGGCTGCTTGGGCAAGAGTAAATATATTCAGACTGTGGATATGTGAGATAAGTGTTGGAGACATAAAACATAAGTCATTACCTCCGAAAAAGGCATCTAGGCTGAGAGAAATGTGTTTACCGCATCCCACAGTCCATGCTATCCATCTTAGAATGATAGGCATAGTTGTCATAAGGTTCCTCCAAATTATGGAAGCAACAAGGAAATTGAAGTCGTTTCTTTTAATCTAGGAGGGAACATCGATTCCCTTCAAATATTTCTTATGCAACACTGTGCTCCACAATCCGCCACCAAAGAGGCCTCTCCAGCATGACTTCGCTGCGAGTGCTTGGGAAAACCACTTTAAATTCCGTAATCCCCATCCTCCGCATTCCTTTGGGAGCGCTATCTTTTGCCAACTGGCTAGGTGGTAACCATTTGGTTTTCTAGCCCCTCGCCAGATGAAGTTTGTGATTAATTGTTTAATGCGTTGCAGGGAGGTTGAAGGAATTTTGACCAAGCTGAGCCAATAAACAAGAATACTCTAAAGTACTGCGTTAGCGAGTACGACTCTACCCTCTAAGGGAAAGCCAATGAAAACATCATCATCCTATTCTCTTTCCTATTTTTTTAATTAGTCAGTTCCAATCTGCCACTCTATAATTATTTTCCTTGAGGTAGTATCCAAGATACTTCATCCCATCTTTGAATGCCTGAAACTAGATATTAAAAACTGTGCTCAAGTTTCTAGCTAGATCTGGCTCAATGTTCTGGGCTATGAAACAAGATTTTTGGCAGTTGATGTCCATACCAGAAGCTTTGAAAAAGAGTCTTAAAAGTGTGTGAAGAGTTGACCATTCTTCGAAAATAGCATCCCCCAGAATGAGGACATCATCGACAAACAATAAGTGTGAAATAAAAGTGTCAACCACTACCTTGATTCCTTTGAAGGATCCATTTGATACTTCCTTTTTTATCTGCCTACTTAGGCATTCAATTACAAGGAGGAACAAAAGAGGTGAGAGGGGACACCCCTGTTGGAATTACTAAGACAACTAAGAGAGGGGGGGGTGAATCAGTTGTTATTGTGCTTAAACAATTTTATGCCTATTAAAATATTATTAACCTTCTCCAAGTGATCATCAAGATTATGCAAGACATGAGCAATAGAAATAACAAACATCAATCACACATATGATATACACAGAGACATATATTCACGAGGAAACTCATAAAGGGAGAAAACCTCTTCTTCTTCGAATGATAGGTAGTCTTTTAAGTTCTGTACATCATCTTTCTTTGAGCACCAACTCAAAATGAGGCTACAACCTCTTCTTTAACAAGCTGCAACTTGCTGAGAGCACCAACTCTTTGGTTTCTCTAGCACCCACTAGAAGGAAGCACCAACTCCCTGAGTGTTCCAACACCAACTGGATGGAAGCACCAACTTCCGGTCACACATGCACCAACCTGTATAACAAAGAACAATGGTTCTCCCTTGCACCACCCTACCACCTTGGTTTTTCTGGCTGCAACTCCCTGTGTTCAAGCACCCACTTGAAACTCTGAGGACAACAGTCCTCCCTAGCACCACCCTACCACCCTAAGATATAAAACTTTGTTACTGAAATTTATTACAGTGATACAATATTTATCAATGGCTTACCAGTCTCATCACTGTTCTTCTCTGCCCGCATCAGTGTCTTCCTGCTCGCATCTTCTTGTGCTTTCTGTTCTTCTGCTCTATCTCTCCATGTGCACCTTGGCTTTCTCTTCCTCTCTCAGATATGTATTTTTGTTCAATCTCATTCTTCTTCGTTTTATGCTCTGTGCACAATGTCCATTCTATGCGCTACGCCTCCCCTCTGCTCTTCCGCGCATCCATTTGTCCACACTCTACAAGCATGACTATTCCAATTAAAGAATCCCCTTGTTCTCTTCTATATTTTGCGTCTTTTTGTCACGCCAAGTCCTCTGCCAGATCATCCTCGCAACTCTTCGTATTCTCTGGCAGTTATCCACACTCTGTTCATCATCAGTGGTCGTTATCCTAAGATTCTTGGCTTCTCTAGAAGTTACAGTCTTCAACCCTTTTCCATCTGTCAATTTTCTCTATGATGATCCTTCATTCCTTTGGCAATTATCTCGAGACTCTTAAGCTCTTCTGGCGATCACCCTGAATCTTTTCGAATTCTCTGGCAAATACAATTAATCATTTCTGGCAGTTACAATCAGTCCGTTCCGGAAGTTACAGAGAGAACCTTTGTGTGCTCATCCCTTTGGCGCCTTTTCCCTTCTTGAGAAAACTACACAGTGGGCGCTAGTTTTTTTGGATAATCCCCTTCCTTTTATGTGACCACGAACTATGATCAGACGCTTATCCAAAAAGCACTTCGTGACTTCGCGCATCGTATATTCTACTGTGAGTCACCTTGATTTTCCCAACTCCCGATCTCCAAAGAGGAGCCTAGCAATGCTATCTCCTTCCCTTATTCTCTGTTGACGTGACCTCTGGCTGTGACCACACACCAGTTAAAAAGGCGCTTCGCGACTTCGCGTTTCGCGAGTTAGCTCTCCTCCATTCTTTGAAGTCCAAGCTCCCGAACTCCGAACTTTGTCATGCCAGATCAATGATTCATGACATTCCTCGATCGACTGTCCAGATCTCTCCTTCGCACTTCGAGATTTCACGACTCGTGATGTCGGAGGTTAGAACACCTCCTTTCTTTGATTTCCCGATTTGCAAATCAACGCAATGTTGATCTCTCGCCATGTGTCCTGCCTCAATGGACGACCATGATTCCTTAGCATATTTGGAGTGTTGAATGACTCCTAGGCTTATCCTCTTTGCAACTCCACTGGATCTAACGGCCCATAGCTATTAGTTCCTCTTCTCTCCAGGTATCTCTACTGTCCTTCGAGAATGTCGATGGCTCCTTGCCAAATAAATCGGCGTCAACCCTTCTGAGCTTAACTCCTTCTGCAAACTCACGAATTCTAGGGAATCATGTGCACGTTCCTTGTGACCTTCATGATAACCTCTAGCTATCTGGAAACTTCAACACTATGCTCGGTGCTCGTCCTCCTGATCTTGTAGACAACAATTTCTCATGGTCTAGTCATTCTCGATGCTATCATCTTTGCTTTCCTGTTTGCCATCAATGCTACCAATATGCCATCGTCGTTGTTGTTCTTTCCATCAATGACAAGCACACTCTTCTTGTAAACATGCCAACAATCTCCCCCTTTGGCATTGATGGCAACCCTGAAAGGCTGCACTATTCTGCTTAGACCTCCAATTGTATCATCCAGACCACACCTTTTTCTCCCCCTTTGGCATTGATGGCAACCCTGAAAGGCTGCACTATTCTGCTTAGACCTCCAACTGTATCATCCAGACCACACCTTTTTCTCCCCATTTGACATCAATGTCAAAGAAAACTGAGAGTGACTCTGTTCCCCCCCTTATCAGAGATACAATAAGCACTCTCCCCCTAATTAGATATACTATGAGCACTCTCCCCCTGATCAGATAGTTTATTTTAACTAGATAACCGGGTCACACCCAACTTATGGCGTAGATACTCAAACTGAGTTGTTGCAAGTGGTTTAGTGAAGATATCAACAATCTGATCTTTGGATGGAATATAATTCAGCTGAACAACTCTGTTTGTAACCTTCTCTTTGAGAAAATGATACTTTATTGGTATATGCTTAGTCTTCAAATGGAGAACAAGATTCTTTGAGACACTAATGGCACTGGTGTTATCATAGTGAAGTGGAATCGGACCAATATAAGTTACCTTCAAATTTGCAAGAGTTTGTATCATCCATAAGATCTGAGTGCAGCAAATAGCAACAACAATGTACTCTGCCTCTGTAGTTGATAATGAAATAAATCCCCGATTCTTACTAAGCCATGCTACTAACAAATCACCCAAGAAGAATGCACCTCCACTGGTGCTCTTTCTATCATCCAAACAGTTTTCCCAATCAACATCTGAATATGCAGTTAATTGAAAATTATGATTTCTAGGATAACAGAGACCATAAGTCATTGTACCCTTCAAATATTTGAATATCCTTTTGACAACTGCTAAATGACTTTGTTTAGGAGCAGACTGATAACTACCTACCATTCCAACAACTTGCATTATATCAGGACGAGATATTGTGATGTACATAAGACTGCCTATCATTGATCGATATGTTCTTTGATCAACATCAGGTGAAATATCATATTTACTGAGCTTGCAACCAACCACCATAGGTGTACTAACAGGAGAGGAATCTTCCATCTAAAACTTCTTCAACATCTCTTTCAAATACTTTTCTTGAGAGATAGATATCCCTGTAGAACTTTGATTGATTTGTAAACCAAGAAAATATGACAGTTCTCCTATCAGGGACATCTCAAACTTAGTTTGCATAGAATTAGCAAACCACTGAACTGAAGGGTCATTGTCACATCCAAAAATAATGCCATCTACATAAACCAAAACAACTAATAAATCATCACCTTCAGACTTAATGTATAGATTACTGTCAACAATACCTTTCTTGAACCCTTTGTCCTATAGAAATTTGTCCAGTCTATAATATCAGGCTCATGGTGCCTGTTTCATTCCATATAATGTCTTTTTCAACTTACAGACATAGTCAGGATTATCTGTCAGTGAAAATCCTTCAGGTTGCTCTACATATACATCTTCTTCTAGATCTCCATTAAGAAATGCTGACTTAACATCCATCTGATATACTTTAAAGTTCTTAGGACATGTATAGGCAAGAAATATTCTGATGGCTTCCAGTCTTGCCACTGGTGCAAAGGTTTCATCAAAATCCTCTCCTTCAACTTGTGCATACCCCTTACAGACCAATCTGGCTTTATTCCTAACAATTTGTCCTTGTTCATTCATTTTATTATTAAACACCCATTTGGTGCCAATTACATTCTTATCTGCAGGTCTAGGAACAAGCTCACAAGTATTGTTCTTCTCAATTTGATCCAGTTCCTCATTCATTGATTTTAACCAATTTACATCTTTACTGGCTTCATTAAAGTTCTTGGGTTCCACCACGGATATGAAGGCTATATGTGATTGCTCAGTGTCTTTGATTATCCTTCTCCTGGTTTGTACACCTTTGTCTTTCTCACCAATTATCTGACTTGCAGGATGATTCTTTTGAGTAATTCTGGAGGGAGGATGTGATGTTGTCTGCTGATTTGAGTCTGCCTGAGTATTTGTATCTTCATCTGACTCAGAGTTTTCTCTTTCTAATTCTTGGACCTGTTCATCTTCAACTTCAACTATATCCTCTGTTGTTGATTCAACACTGCTTACATCTCGTACCAAGATTTCTTCATCAACTTTTATGTCAATACAATCAACCAATTTATGCAGCCTCTTATTATAGCACCTGTATCCTTTACTGTTTGTAGCATACCCTAAGAAGATACCTTCATCAACCCTGTCATCATATTTTCCAAGATTTTCATCATTGTTCTTGATATAACACTTACTCCCAAAGACTTTAAAATGCTTGATTGAAGCAAGTCTTCCAAACCATAGTTCATAAGGAGTCTTGTCACTTTGTGGCCTGAGATGAGCTTTGTTAAGAATATGTACAGATGTATGAATTGCTTCTACCCAATATGTCTGGACAATATTCCTTTCATTCATCATTGATCTTGCCATCTGCTGAACTGATCTATTCTGTCTCTCAACTACTCCATTTTGCTGTGGAGTCCTTGTATACTCTCTTTTGATCCCATGTTTATCACAAAACTCTTTGAATTCCCTTGAACTAAACTCTCCTCCTCTATCAAACCTTACTGCCTTCAGTATTTTTCCTATTTAATTCTTAGTCAGAGCCTTAAACACTTTGAATTTTTCAAATGCTTCAGATTTTTCTTTTAGAAAGACAACCCATATAAGTCTAGAATAATCATCAATAATCAACATGAAGTGATTTTCTTTTCATGTACCTTCCTTCCTTGATGGTCCACATAAATCCATATGTACTAACTAAAGAGGTTTATCTGTTGATGCAAAGTTTTTATATTTAAACTGTGTCCGAGTGAGCTTTCATATTTGGCAAGGTTTGCATACAAAATCATATGGCTTTGATATTTTTGGAAGATCTTTTACTGCCCCATTGTTTCTAAGTTTGATTAGATGATCAAAATTTAGGTGTTCAAGTATCCTATTCCATAACCAACTTTCAACATACTTGCTTAAGTGATATTCTTATTTTTCTTCTTTCAAAACATAAACATTGTTTTCTGTTCTTATGCCTTTTGCAATCAACTGTCCTAATTTCACAGATTGTATTTTACAATATTTAGAAGTGAAAACAACTTTACATCCTCTGTCACAAACTTGAATGACACTAAGCAGATTATGTTTCAGACCATCTACAAACAACACATCTTGAGCTTTCCCTTTGCCATTACTTAGACTTACCATTCCCTTACCATTGATTTTTCCTGGTGCATCATTTCCAAAGGTTACATTTCCTGATTTGCTTTCACTTAGAGACATAAACTTACTTTTGCCTCCAGTCATGTGTTTGGAACATCCACTGTCAATATACCAAGGGTTATTTTGTCTTTGAGCTAAAAGTACTAGACCACATTTTTCACTATCTTTCTTTTTCCATGTGTTGGCATTTCTAGCTAAGGGTTTTATCCTTGGATTTGCTTTGTAATTCTTTAGATGGCAGTTTGCAGCTTTGTGGCCGAAGTTATGACAGTTATAGAATTCAAGCTCGTTGTTCAATAGGTCAAAGTGATTGGTGCAACTTTGTTTACTCATTGGCTGTTTAGTTCTATGTTGCAAAGATTGTGTATTTCTTGATCTCCTCAGTTGCATGTCTCTAAACTTAATTTGACAATTTGCAATCTTATGACCAAAATTAGAGCATTAAAAATAGTAACCATGGAAGAAATTTTGGTACATGAAGGATGGCCTTCTTCTTGGCATTTTTTGCTCCATCTTTTGATATCTTTGTTTTTTATCAGGGATCATCTTGTCTTTATTATCTTTTGGTGGCACAGTACTCACATGGTCTGATTGTTTGCTGACTTGGAACTTGATCATCTTTCCTAGCTCTTTGCTTTCTATCTGTTTGCTGCTTGAACCAATTACATAGCCTAAACCAGCCTTCAACAAGGAGATCTCTGTTTTCTCATAATGTCGTTTAGTTTTGTTGAGGCTTTAATGCTTGGAAGATTTTGGAGATACAATGCTTTAAACTTCCCCATCTCTTTTCTGGTTTTTACTACCTCTTCTTCCAAGGATTCACATCTTGCCTTCTTCTCTGATAACTGTTGTTTTAGAGTGTCCTCTATTTTCTTTGCCTCTTCTAACTCCACCTTTAGCAGGGCAAAGTCTTCATCAAGTTTTTTACCATTCTTTTCAAGCTGCATCAACAACTGTTTTTGTTTTCTCTTCTTAAGCCCGAGTCCGTCAATCTCTTCTAAAGCACTGATTAGTTCACCTTCCATATCAACCACAACTTCTTCATCATTAACATCACTTCCTGTGATTTTATTATCATAATCCTCTTTGGCCATAAGCATAAATTCATTAACCTTATCTTCATAGGAAGAGTCACTATCTGTGTCTTCTGAAGAGTCATCATTGTTTACACATAAAATTTTCTTTTTACCAAATCTCTTGGATTTGTACTTCTCTTCATCTTCAGAGTTCTGGTCCTTCTTCTTGTATGGACACTTAGATGCAAAGTGACCTATCTTTCCACATTTAAAACATTTGAAAGGAAGCTTGCCTTGGTATTTGCCTGATCCTTTCTTTAACCTTCTCACAAATTTTGCCTCAATATCATCTAATTCCAAATCAGTATTCTTGTCTGCTTTAAAAGATGCTTCTCTAGTGGTGGATTTATCTTTGCTAATCCTCATTTCATAAGCAGTTAGAGTTCCTAGGATTTGATCAATAGACATAGTTTTAAGATCATTTAGTTCTTCTATTGCATAAACTTTTGGATTAAATCTATCAGGTAGAGATCTTAAAATCTCTTGAACTAAAAATGTGTCTTCAATCTTCTCACCAATACCCTTCATGGCATTCAAAAGCTCCTCGACTCTTAAAAAATATTTACTAACTGTTTCATCCTCATTCAACTTTAGTTGTTCAAATTTCAATCTATGTGTCTGAAGTTTGGAATCTTTTACTTTCTCATCTCCTTCATAACTGCTAATAAGTTTATCCCACATTTCTTTGGCAGATTCAAGTTGCATGACATAGGAGCTTTATTGGTTGAAGTTCCTTCATGGCTTGTTATGTTTAATATTACTGATCTACCTTTAAATAAAAGGAACCCGCTCTAAAACCAATTGTTGGAATTACTAAGACAACTAGGGGGGGGGGGGTGAATCAATTGTTACTGTGCTTAAACAATTTTATGCCTATCAAAATATTATTAACCTCTCCAAGTGATCATCAAGATTATGCAAGACACGAGCAACATAAATAACAAACATCAATCACACATATGATATACACAGAGACAAATATTCATGAGGAAACCCATAAAGGGAGAAAACCTCTTCTTCTTCGAATGATAGGCAATATTTTAAGTTATGTACATCATCTTTATTTGAGAACCAACTCAAAATGAGGCTACAACCTCTTATTTAACAAGCTGCAACTTGCTGAGAGCACCAACTCTCTGGTTTCTCTAGCACCCACTAGAAGGAAGCGCCAACTCCCTGAGTGTCCCAAAACCAACTGGATGGAAGCACTAACTTCCGATCACACAGGCACCAACCTGTATAACATATAACAATGGTTCTCCCTTGCACCACCCTACCACCCTGGTTTTTTTGGCTACAACCAGATGGAAGTTATAACTCCCTCTGTTCAAGCACCCACTTGAAACTCTAAGGACAACAATCCTCCCTAGCACCACCCTACCACCCTGAGATATAAAAATTTGTTACTGAAATTTATTACAGTGATACAGTATTTATCAATGGCCTACCAGTCTCATCACTGTTCTGCTACATTGCTCCGCTCTGCCTGCATCAGTGTCTTCCTGCTCACATCTTCTTGTGCTTTCTGTTCTTCTGCTCTGTCTCTGCATGTGCACCTCGAATTTCTCTTCCTCTCTCAGATATGTATTTTTGTTCAATATCATTCTTCTTCATTTTATGCTCTGTGCGCCATGTCCATTCTATGCACTACGCCTCCCCTCTGCTCTTTTGCGCATCCGTTTTTCCACACTCTATAAGCATGACTAATCCAATTAAAGAAGCCCCTCGTTCTCTTCTATGTTCCGCATCATTTTGTCACGCCAAGTCCTCTGCAAGATCATCCTCGCAACTCTTCTTATTCTTTGACAGTTATCCACAGTCTATTCATCATCAATGGCTGTTATCTTGAGATTCTTGGCTTCTTTGGCAGTTACAGTCTTCGATCCTTTTCCATCTGTCAATTGTCTCTATGATGATCCTTCATTCCTCTGGAAATTATCTCGAGACTCTTCAGCTCCTCTGGCGATCACCCTGAATCTCTTCAAATTCTCTGGCAGATACAATCAATCGTTTCTGGCAGTTACAATCAGTCTATTCCGACAGTTACAAAGAGAACCTTTGCACGCTCATCCCTTTGGCGCCTTTTCCCTTCCTGAGAAAACTACACAGTGGGTGCTAGATTTTCTAGCTAAGCCCCTTCCTTTTACGTGACCACGAACTGTGATTAGACGCCTATCCAAAAGGCGCTTCACGACTTCGTGCATCGTATATTCTACTGTGAGTCACCTCGATTTTCCCAACTCCCGATCTCCGAAGAGGAGCCTAGAAACGCTAGCTCCTTCCCTTATTCTCCGCTGACATGACCTCTGGCTGTGACCACACACCAGTAAAAAAGGCGCTTCACGATCTCGCGATTTAGCTCTCCTCCATTCTTCGAAGTCTGAGCTCCCAAAATCCAAACTTCGTCATGCCAGATCAACGGTCCATGACATTCCTCGATCGATGGTTCATATCTCTCCTTCGCACTTCGAGATTTTGTGACTCGCGATGTCAGAGGTTAGAATACCTCCTTTCTCTGATTTCCCGATTTGTGAATCAACGTAATGTTAATCTCTCGCCGTGTGTCCTGACTCAATGGACGACCAAGATTCCTTCGCAGCTTTGGAGTGTTGAATGACTCCCGAGCTTATCCTCTTTGCAACTCCACTGGATCTAACGACCCATGACTATTAGTTCCTCTTCTCTCCAGGGATCTCTATTGTCCTTCGAGAATGTCGATGGCTCCTTGCCAAATAACTTGGCATCAACCCTTTCGATCTTAACTCCTTTTGCAAACTCACGGATTCTAAGGAATCATGCGCACGTTCCTTGCGGCCTTCATGATAACCTATGGCTATCTGGAAACTCCAACACTGTTCCTGGTGCTCTTCCTCCTGAGCTTGTAGACAAAAAATTCTCATGGTCTAGTCATTCCCGATGCTATCATCTCTGCTTTCTTGTTTTCCATCAATGCTACCAATATTCCATTGTCGTTGTTGTTCTTGCCATCAATGACAAGCACACTCTTCTTGTAAACATGCCAACAACCCCTGTCTCAAACCTTAGTGGATTTTAAAAAAGGAGGTAGGGGATCCATTAATAAGTACTGACATGCTTACATTAGTAACACAAGCCATTATCCATTGAGTAACATCCCACTTAAGTGTTGATGTTTGGACAACATCGAGAAGACATTCTCTAAAGATAATAATTAACAATATAATTATTATTGATTATTAACTATAGTATATAATAAGTAAATAATAACAATAAATAGTTATTGATTATTCAAGGGACGCATCCTTTCATGGATGGTCACCTTATGTTCCCTATATATGGAACACTCATTATTGTAATAATATATCAAATATCTCTCATATCTCATATGAATGAAAACCAACATGGTATCAGAGCAGGTCTGGGTTGACTCCCTCATGGGAGGGCCCAGGTAAATATGAAATTCACAATGGCAACATTATTATTGTTCACGTCCGGGAAGAAAAGGATTCCAGTAGGCCGCAATGTCCTCCAGCTGAAGCAACTACCAACAACAACAAAGAGAATGAGTTCTTGTAGCCTCCCTGCAAGGTTGGTAGCAGAGAGACAATGAAGACGAGTAATATTAGGAGCAACAACGTCACAAGTTAGAAGAAACAACCTTAGAGAGGCCTCAGTGTGGCTCAGATTACTAGAGCAGAAGAAAAGGTTGTTTCAGGAAGAAACAACAACACTATTGGCTCCTACTCGTCTGGCACCGTTGCAACCTTATGTCTATGTATGCAACTGAGTGTTTGAAAGGCATGGGAGAGGACTGGTGTTTTCTTCGTTGGATGCCCACCATCGACAATCCTAACATTTGTCTGCATTTTCTTAGCAGAATGACCAGACGTTTAGTTTCCCGGTTCTGAGTTCTTATCCTGGGCAGATTTTTTGCCAGCTTGGTGTCCAATTGCCTTACTCTTTTCAGGTTCTTTAGAGGTAAAAACATTGTAGCGTCTCAGAACCACTGGAGGTGATGTAATCATTCCTGATCGTCCCTGACGATGCCGACAATTGTAGTAACTATATATTAGGAGAGATAATCCATGTGGAGGATGATTGTCGGTATAGAGTTTTAACATCTCATTGTTATCAACCTCACGACCATTTGTTTAATGCTAGCTGCACGAAAGTTATGGCGGGGTGACTTAATGGAACTAAGGCCTGTAAGTTTCAGAAGGTTGTTGATACAGGTCAATTTGCTTAGACGTGGCCGAAAATACTACCTTCGTGCATGTTTTTTCTTCAAATCGTTGGAGGTTCAATGGTTGGCATTCCGCTCATAGAGAGAATTTCCTATTATAGTTGGGAATGCGTAGGTCTGAGCTTAAATTCTGCAAGGCTAGATTTTATTTGACGCGGGGTTGGTTGATCCAGGTTTGTGTTTTCATGAAGCAAAACTGAAAATTGTCTAGGATCGAGTTCAACCATGGGCGCTCCTATTGACTCGACCATGGTTGTTCAGATGGGTCCTCTGCGCTCATTTCTTGTGAAGATGGGCCTTGCCAGTACATCAGATCACTCCTCAGTGGTTGCAATAACATTGTTTATTACTCTACTCTGTGCTTGCATTGTAATTGGGCATTTTTTAGAGGAGAATAGATGGATGAGTGAGTCCATTGCAACACTCATAATTGGATTGTACATCGGAGTAATAGTATTGCTATTTAGCCAAGGAAAAAGTTCACATATCTATTCAACGAGGAGTTGTTTTTTTCATTTATCTCCTTCCGCCCATAATATTTAATGGAGAATCACCAGTACATCATCTTTGTGATGCACTGACTATTGTGCCCTAGCTTGTGGCAAATATGGTATTTCTATGTGGAGAAATACCTCCAAAGATGGATCATGTGACATACTGGAATATCAATTGGGTACAATTGAAAGATGAAGTTTTTTTTATGTTGAGAACGAGACTTGTGGAAAGAGGGTTCTCCCATAAAGAGGAAACAACTAGTGAGGCATGCATGATTGCAGTGTATGTTCAGAGCACAAGTCCTCATAAAAGTTTGAGGAACATGAACCCCGAGAAGGCCTTCACCAGAGTGAAAGCGTGAGGTTGAACACTTCAGGATATTTGGGTGTCCAATATACATTCATGTACCCAAGGAGAAAATGACCAAACTAGACCCTTCAAGCAGAAAGGGTACATTTGTGAGGTACAGTGAGTCTTCAAAGGAATACTGGATCTACATCCCTAGTCAGATACAGATTGACGTGAGAAGAGATGTTACCTTCAAGGAGGAGGTAGCCTTTAGGAAATCTATCGCACATGGAGACTGATAGTGAGAAACATGAAGAGATGGTGCCTTCTCCCCCTCACTCTCCACTAGTTCAGAGGGAGACAATTGAGCCTATTGATCCCATTGATCATGTAGCTCTAGTTGATGTTCCTAGAAATATTGTAGTAGGTCAGAAGAGACCTACATGGACTCGTCAGACTCTGTAGGAGGCAGAAAGACATGTAGCTCCTCGTGGTACCTTTCGAGAGAGCATGAGACCTCAAATATATCCATGCTATGCCACAGCTATGAGCCACATCATTGATTATGAGCCTTCATGTTATGAGGAGGCATCTAGTATGGAGAGATGCCATGATGGAGGAGTATCAATCCATCATGAAGAATTATGTGTGGTATATTGTTCCGAGACCTAAAAGGAAGTCTGTAGTGACTTCCAAATGGATCTATAAGATCAAACATACAACTGACGGAATCATCAAGATGCAAAAAACAAGTTTTGTTGCTAGAGGATTCTCTCAGGTGGAGGGAATAGATTATGAGGAGACATTTGATCCTGTTGCTCGATACACTTCTATTCAGATGATTATTTCCCTCGTAGCATCCATGGGTTGGAAACTACATTTGATGGATGTGAAGACAACCTTTCTCAATGGAGATATTGGGGAAGAAATATACATCGAGAAACCATATGGTTTTGTCATACATGAGAAGGAGTCTCATGTGTGTAGGTTGAAGAAGGCCCTGTATGGACTCAAGCAGGCACCTCGAGCTTGGTATGCAAGGATTGATGGACACCTGATGAGTTTGGGCTTCATCAAAAGTGTTGTTGATCCCAACCTGTACTACAAAACTGTTAATGGTGAGGCCCTGATTTTGGTCCTCTACGTTGATGATTTATTCCTCACAGGTACATAGAGCTTTATTTTTGAATGCAAGTATGCGTTGGCATTTGAGTTCGAGATGAAGGAACTTGGTATGATTCACTACTTCATGGGACTAGCGGTGTGGCAGAGAACTGATGAGATCTTCCCGAGTCAGGGGAAGTACATAGTTGAGATATTGAAGAAGTTTGAGATACTTAACTTCAAGCCCGTGGCTATACCAATGATGATGAATCTAAAGAAACAAAGTGTGTCTTCTTCTGATTTTGACGAAATTGATTTGACTCTGTACAAACAGCTGATTGGATAATTGATGTATTTGGTTAACACCAAACCAAATATTTGCAATGCAGTTGTTAGAAAACAAGACCGCAGAGCAATAAAATAAAACAAATGCAGAAACAAAACACAGAAGACACACAATACAAGAGAGAGACACAGATTTACATGGTTCACCCAGTGTGGGCTACGTCCACCAGAGAAATTGCCAGGTCCTTCCTATATTATTATCCAGCAAATGAAGGGATACAACCTACAACAAAACCCGCTGTAACTTCCTCTTCTTTCTCTCACAGTCTCCTCTCTCAGAATACAATATTCGCCATCAACCATAGCCACAATACATTTCCCTCATAAAAGAGGGTTGCCTTCTAGGGAAAAAAACCCTAACATAATCTCTACCGTTAGATCTGCGACCTTATAATGAACGGTCCAAATTTACAATGAAATTACAATATACTTTTATAAGGCAATTTTTGCTTCGGGTACCCCCCCTATGCACTCCCCCGCGTGGAAGAGTGTACATACTTCTGGGGTGTAAATACTTCATGGGGTATAAACACGGCTGAAAGTAAAAGGCCTATAAATCAGGAAGATAATCAGGCTCCACAACCAACAACAGTGAGTGCACTTAGCCAGTTTATAAGTCAGCTGAGATAAACACACTAGATTGTTGTGAAACATGTGTTGAGATACTTGCAAGGCACAGTTCGACATGGTCTGAGATATACTTCCAATATTGGTATGATATGGCAGGAATATATTGGCTGTAATTGGGATGGGAGCGCAGTGGAAAGAAAGAACACCTTCAGGTGTTGCTTCACTTTGGGATCTTTCATGGTTTCCTGGTGTAGCAGGAAATGAACTTCTGTGGCGTTGAGCACAACAGAAGCATAATACATTGCATTAAGTATGATAGTTTTGATGTTCACAGCTTCCTGATACATTCTCCAGATCATACTCGTATGTGACTGAGTTGATTTGATCTGTGATGACACTTATTCGAGAAGGGATAAGTGGGGAACTTATCCGAGAAGGGATAAGTGTGGTTGGGATTATAACCCAACGTCCCATGTGGAGAGCACATGAGGACATGTCAAGGGAGTTGACCCTTGACGTCATACACTATGGGAGTTGACCCTAGTGTTTCTAGAGGGTGTAGCCTCTAGAAGTCCACATGGAGTGCCATGTGTGACAAACTTTCTCCAGATTGTACTCCTCTGTGAATTGATTTGAGTTAATCTGTGAGGACACTTATCCAAGAAGGGATAAGTGGAACATTTATTCGACAAGGAATAAGTGCAGTTGGGCTTATAACCCAACGTCCCATGTGGATATCACATGAATACATGTCAAGGGAGTTGACCCTTGACGTCATACATTATGGGAGTTGACCCTAGTGTTTCTAGAGGGTGTAGCCTCTAGAAGTCCACATGGAATGCCATGTGTGACAAACTTTCTCTAGATTGTACTCCTCTGTGAATTGAGTTGAGTTGATATGTGAGGAAACTTATTCGAGGAAGAATAAGTGCATTTGGGCTTATAGCCCATTTTTCCATGTTCAGAGAACATGAGGACATGTCAAGGGAGTTGACCCTTGATGTCTCACACTATGGGGAGTTGACCCTAAGTGTTTCTAGAGGGAGTAACCTCTAGAAGTCCACCTGGGAGTGCCATGTGTGATAAATATTTTACTACTATGGTGGTTTTGTACCACTGGCGGAGACTGTGTGTCTTTGGACAGTAGTTGTGTACTACTATGGAAAGATACCTCCCTATCTAAGAGGGAGTGTTGATGTTTCATCATCGGGCATAACTTCTCCTACATTGGGCTACAGAGCAAGGGAGATAGGACACATTTATCACAAAGGTGCATTTGTGATAAATGGGCCCAGACGTAGTCCTTCCTTGATCATGACAAGGAATAATATAGACTCGAGGTGGTTGAAGTGATTTCCACGTGTCAGTTAGCATCAAGCCGACATTCACTCATAGGTGTGTGCCTGTGGTGAAAGTTCCTGGTGTGGTCTTTGTCCTAGTCATGGTGATTTGACAAGGAATGATAAAGACTCAAGATGATATATGTTATTACATGCGGACCCAAAGTGAGCCTAATCTTAGAGAGAGTTAATTGGCTCAGAGGGAGAATCGCAAAAGGAGTTTTTCCTCGGTTCAGGTGGGAGAGAGATGTCTCCCAAGACTGACAGACAAGTGTCATGAGTCTAGGTTGAAGTTTGTATACTTCAAAGACAAGAGTGGGATGTTGCATAATGTCTCCCTCGTTGAGAGGGAGTGTTGATGTTTGGACAACATCGGGAAGACATTCTCTAAACATAATAACTAACAATATAATTATTATTGATTATTAACTATAGTATATAATAAGTAAATAATAATAACAAATAGTTATTGATTATTCAAGGGACACATCCTTTCATGGATGGTCACCTTATGTTCCCTATATATGGAACAGTCATTATTGTAATAATATATCAAATATCTCTCATATCTCATATGAATGAAAACCAACATTAAGTCCAATCTGGATAAGCATTAATCTTAGAAATTGCCAACTGACTTTATCGTATGCCTTTTTTAAGTCTAATTTCAGGATAACAGAGTTGAGTTTTTTTGTTTTTACTGTATGGAGACACTCTTGTGTTAGGTTGAAAACATCATATATCATCCTATCCTTTAAGAAGCTGAACTTCTCTTTTGATAAACAACATGCCAACTTGTCTTTGATGCGATTCACAATAATCTTAGAGATCACTTTGTATGCAAAGTTGCATAAGGCGATGGGCCTGAAATCATTGAAGGTAGTAGGTTTGCTCACCTTTGGAATAAGAATAAAAAATGTAGCATTTAGTACCCCTGGAAGGTATCCTTTGACTCTGGTTTCCTCGACAACCAATAGCAAGTCCTTCCCCAAGATGTCGAAGAAGTTGTGGAAGAGTTCTTAGGTCCACCCATCTGCGCCTGGGCTCTTTTATTTTGGCATTTTTTTAATAGTAAACTCAAGTTCTTCGATGGTAACCGGGGTCCCAATTCCATCACTCTCCGCATTAGAGAACATTCTTGGAACATATTTTATGATTTGGAACTGATTTCTCATGTCTTTTGTTTCAGGAGCCTCGAATTGAGATTTGAAAAAATTGTATGCGTGCTCCTTGATCTCCGATTCACTAGAGAGGGTCAAACCATCGACATTGGTGATATCCCAAATTGTTTTTTGCAATCTTCTCCGTGTGGCATATTTATGAAAGAATCTGGTATTCTTATCTCCATTTTGCATCCAGAGGGCTCGACTTTTAAGCTGCCAGGCCGATTCTTCAGAGGCTAGTATCTTATCTTTCCTAGTCTTAAGGGCTCTCAAGAGATTTATCTCCTCTTGCATAAAATTCTGTGACTGTCGGCTCTCTAGAATCATTGACAATTTTGATTCAATGAGTGATAAATCTGACTTTTGTTGTTGTTTTTTCTTCTTTTGCCAGTTTATCACATGTTGCTTTAGAAATTTCAGTTTTTCACATGTTGGCACAAGGGAAGGCCCAGGGTTCAACGCTCAAGAGTGCACCAACAAAACCCTAACTACCGGCCCTTTCGGCAACACCTGCGAAGTAGATGAAGTCTCACCCGAGGTAGAGGTAGGGGTGGTTGTAGGACTCATATGTCTGCAACCTTAGCTGGGACACCGATCTGTGATTATATCTTTTACATGACACTTGGCATAGTTCATTCATCAATATTTAAGCCTTATGGTACTTCACAGATATCACAGAGCATCGCAACGAATACTTAGACTAAATATGATTCAATACTTAGCCACATAAATATAGATTAGATCCAATAGATCAAGCACTAAGCATCTTATATATCAGATCTAACATTCATTCATATATCATAAGCACAGAGCATAACTAGATCTATTTAATCACAACAAGCACTTAGCCAAGAAGGAGATAAACACATTAGGTCGAAGCACATAGCACAATACACAAAGTTATCGTGGTTCACCCCCACCCTGGGGCTATTTCCACAAAGTCTTCTTCTTTATATTATCTCGGTCAAGCGGTTACAACACAGAGCTTCAATGACCCTTACTTCGCATAGGAAAAAAGATCTGCGCATCTCGCTAGATCCTTCTTCCTTGCACTTCAACACAAAACTACAACAAATTGCACTTAGCTTTTCAATCTCCTTACAATCATGCACAAAGCACTTGCAATATACATCCAATCACACAGATCCAGCTACTAGCACTAAGCCTTTAGCTATACATCACATAGATGTACTACTACCCTCTACTTACATTGCCTAAGTATCTATTTATAGATTACAAAATGGGCCTAAGCATGGGTAAACCCACGGGCCGACATCCCTTTCCCTTTACATCAACTCAAAACCCTAAAAGGGACCCAAATATAGGTCTTGCTTCCTTAATTTCCGCTTCGTGTTGCGCTCCATCTTTGGCAAGCTGTCGCAGTCCCAAAAACGGTTAAATATGACCAAGTATTCTTCAAAACTTGGTCAAGGGCCAACAGGCCCCCAACACTCACCTGTGACTCATCCCAAGTCACTCAGGTCTGATCAATTCCGCCTCGAATGCCTCGAGCTTGGCTTGAGTTGCTTCGACCTGCTGTAGTGCAACAACCTCTTTCTTAGTAAATTCCTGGATCACTGTGTCATTGAGCGGACATTCCAGGCATTGTTCTGCAGTGATGACAACCTATTCGAGTTCAACTCCCTGGATTTCAAGTTCAGCGAACAGTTGGCATGCCTTTTCTTGGATTGGCTGAAGTCGTTGGGAGACTTCCATCACTTTAATTTGCAGCGTATGTACCTGTTGTTGGGCTGTGCATTGTTCTGCGAACCTCTTCATTCTTTCGACTGGGGTCAAAGTCTTTATCTGCGCCTGTAGCATGTTTGCATGCTGCTTTGCTTCTTGGAGTTGTGCCTCCAATGTCTGCAATTCTGGATTCTCTGTGAGGGTGTCATAAGTCTGGGCGCTTCTAGCGCTCAACTACTTGCATTCTAAGGCAAAGGTTTTTAATCGGCCAACTGCGCTTCGAGCAATGACCTCTCTTAGAGCTCTTATTTCTTGGGGGGTCTCAGGCACAGTGTGGAGCTCCAGATCTATGATGCGTTGTTGGAGTTGCTGGATTACTTCTTCCAGTTGGGTCACCTGCTGTGGGAGACGATCTTCCATATTCACTTCTATGACCATCACAGAGCACAATGCCTTGTGAACCCTTTTCTATACTTCAAGTTGCTCTGCTAGCAACTGTGCCTTTTCTTCGTCCCACTTCACTTTTAGGGAAAATTTTTCCCGTTCTGCCTCATTTTGTTGTTCTAGAAGTGCTTTCTGTGCTTGCATCAAAGCCTAGGTGGCTTGTGCTATTTCTTCTTGAGCTCGTCGAAGGCGAGCTTCGACTTGATCAACGATCTGGTGTAATTGAGTGGGCTCATCGCCTGTTCCTGATGTTCCACTTATCAAGGGCGCTGTAAAAATTGCTTGGCTAGACTGGAGTGCCTGCTGCACTTCTTTGAGTTTTCCCTTGATTCGGTTGAATAGCTCCTCCTGCTTTGCTTCTTTCTTTTTTGCGAGCTCTAGTGAAACATCATTCAGTGCGGCAATTAAGAAGTAACTTGAAGTCATCTGGGGTAAGGGTAGTTTTAAGCATGGTTCAGGTGGCTTTAGCTTTCTTTCGGGAGGAGGGTTTTGGTGGTGTCATCTTTCTTTTCATGGAGGGATCCTCCTCCTCTCTAGGTGGAGTAACCTCGCCTCTGTTTTGCTCAACTTCTGTACCACCTAGCTCATCACCATCACCTCCCTGCGCAAGTGAGATCGAAGTAGTCTTCGTGGATGTGCTAGGGACATCTTCAACTTCGTCATCCTTCTTAGTCCTGCTTGGCCCAGGTGTATCCGGCATAGCTTCGGGGATTTCCTCGTCAGACATGTCTGCGAGGTCTACTGCAACAAGGAGGTTCGCCGACCAATCCTTGGTAATCTCCTCCAAGTCATCTTCTGTCAGCTTGTAGTAGGATTGGAGCTGTTGTTTATGCTCATCACCATGCGCTGTAATATAGGTGAAGTGGTGGTCCGCGCTAAATTTCATCAAAGGTCTAAACCTATGAAGTACGTTTGGGGTGATTCACAGTGTAGACTAAATTGCATTCTTCAGTTGGTTGAAGTAGGTGTGGAAGACAACATTGGATTGCCACTTCTTGTTCATGTCGCTGGAGTACCACAACGTACAGAACTTCGCAGCTAGTGGTTCGAAAGGTTCGATCTCTGGAAAAGTGGCTCCCTCTGGTAGTTCTCAAGCGATGAAAGCGATGATTATGAGAAACCAACTAAAGTGGAACTCATACCCTTGGTCTTGCACTCCTCTACAATCCAACTCTAACTGGTTTACAAGATACTGTGCCCAATTCACCTGTAGTCCCTCGATGCACTTCCCTGTGAGGTTAACTACGAAGCCAGTCACCTGTGTTGGTATGTTCTTGCGAACTAAATTGCCCGCGATCAACTGACATGCAAGGCGCACTGCGCCACTCTGGATAGAGGCTACCTTGTAGCCTCGCATACCCTTCTCTACATCACCATAAGTTTCCTTTATCTGCTGTGCTAGTGCTCGGTCTGAGGTCTTGCCTGGGTAAAAGTCTTGTGGGTCAGGGCCTTGCATGCTAAGTCCCGTTATCCGATTGATTAGAGTCGGATCCACAGTGATGCGATGGTCCAACCATAAGTATCCCCCGTGGTAGCAAGACAACAACAACTTGACACATGCGTTGAATTCTTGGTGTCTGCCGAAGTGAGGGATCTTCATTATGTTGAGTAGTGTGGATTGCGCGAGGTTCTGGGTCCAGGACTGCGTGACAATATTAGGATTTTTGCCTCTGGTCTTGGTTAAGTATTTATGTGGAGCTAACATGCTGTAGGTTTTGCGATCTCCAAGGTTAAAATCATTAAATTTCAGTGATGCGAGCTTATCTTGGTCAACATGTACTGCGTGCACCCCTTTTGGAAGATACACGGTGATCAGGGTGTAATCAAAGTCTCTGGGTGCACTATCGCGGTTAATCTTTCCGCTCAAAGGTGGTATGTAAATTGACAAAATGCACGGGATCAACTTGGCATTTGCAATATTGTCTCTGTGCTTTGTTCTTGTCTCGATCGTGGTTTTGGAAGGTCCTTCTCCGCGAGCAGTGGAGGGAGAAGCTTGGGCTCCTCCTGTCGATGATGCTTGCACACCTGCAGACATCCTTCTCTCTAACATGACTCTCTCAGCCATTAGGTCAATCAAAACTTCTTCAACTACTTTCTCAACAACGCTGAGCTCGTCCGACATACAAGCTTGGGTCCACTAGCTCAAGTGTGAAAATGAATTCAAAGAACACGATGAACAGTATGGGAACAAGGCAATGATCACAGGGTGAATTAATCTCAAGTTTCGGGCTCAAATTCTCACTTAGCAAAAAGTATTCTCGGTGCGTGGCGTGACAGACTAAGTAGGGAAACTTAGCAATGGTCTGCTTGTAACGGATATGGGGCCTTCATTAACTCCGTTCTATCCATTCTGGTGCTGTCCAACGGTCTAGTGGGAACCCATAATTTCTTTTCGACCCGTTCGAGGCGAAATTCGAACGGATGTATCGATCCAACGACTATATTGTTGTGCCATGGCGAAGTGCCAGATGTCGCTGTTCTGATATCTCGACGAAGCTCAATTATTGTGATTTTTCCTTCTGCAAAGTTTCCTCTGGAGTCTTCTGTAACTTTCCGATTTTGGCCCTCTTCTTACTTATCTTCCTAGCCTTTTTCCCAATGAGCTTAGTCTTGGTCATCCTTTTTCCATTATGAGTCTTATCTTCTCTCGACATAGTCACTTCACACTGCTGAGGTTCTTTCTTCAGATCCAAGGGTAACACTCCTTCAGCATATGGATTAGGAATTTTGGCCTTTTGTGGTTCCTCTAATGCTCTTATAGCTTCGACATCTAGGTCCCTAGTGTTTAACAACTGAGATTTGTTTTCTTGTTCCTCCATCAAGTAGGCGATCCTTCTAGTCATAAATTCCATGAGTTCTTGCTTCTACTGTTCTAGGGCTTCCTTTTCTTCTTTCCTCTAGATCTGGTCTTTTTTAATCTAGATCTTTCCTAACAAAGCTGGAAATGGGGCACAATCCTCAATAAATCTAATGACTTCAAACTCTTTCTCTGTCGAAGTTCCATGGGTACTCATAGCTATCTAGGTAATTCTGCCACATAGGGTTACCATTTTGCCTTTAAATAATCTGATGGTTCCTAGTGAAGTGACTAGAGCAGGCCTTCCTAGGGTTTCCCAAGTTCTTTCTGTCATAATGTTCATCGATGTTCCCTCATCCAGAGCACAGTCAATGTCGAAGTCTCATATTCTTACTTCGATTTTCTCTTTTTCTTTGAAGATCTATGACAAACTGACATCCTTATGATCATCTAGGGTTTCTTTTGTTTTCAGTAACATGATCTCTGATTCTTTCTAGGGTTCTTCCATAATTTTAGTCTCTTGATCTCCTTCAGAGTTTTCTTGTTCCATATTCATTTTTTCAAGTCTAGCAATCATTCTAGGGCAATCCAATACTTCATGGTTCATAGCTTTACATTAGAGGCAACTAGGGTTTCTCCCAGGGCATTCCTTAGCAAGATGTCCTAGTCTTCTACAATTGTAACAAAGAGTTAATCCTCTCTTTCTCGTCCATGATCCCCAACTCTTCTTGTACTGTGCGCTAGGATCATGATGGCTAGCCGACAAAAATTTATTTCTAGGATCCTGCATCCATTGGTTAGTCCAAAAATTCTTTCTATGCATAGGTATAACATATATTTCACTATTCCTATCAGACCTATTCATATCAAACTTTCTTTTATCTAACAATGCTCTAGTTTTTAGGCTAGGACAAAATCTATCAAGCGTACCTAAATTCATGCTTCAGAAACAAAAAATTTCCACTTATCTTACCTATATAGAGCACAAAGCTTTCAGATCTAAAACTTGAACTATTCTTACCTTTACTAGAGGCTAGAGCTTACAGATCTTACCTCTTTTTTGCGGAAATTTCTACTTTTACCTTTCTTAGAGCATAAAGTGTTCAAAGCTCACTTCTTTTCTTCAGTACCAACCTCTTTCTTGCAGATCTCACCTCTTTCCTTCAGATCTGACCTTTCTTTCTCGGCACAAAGCTTCGTAGGTCAAGTAGAATACTGCGCACTAGGGCAACAGATCTACGCACATAGCTTATTTCACACAAAGCTTTTTCTTCTTTAGTTCCCAACAATCACAGTTCCAGGTCCCGGCAACAGAACCATTTGTTGGCATAGGGGCATACCCAGGGTTCAACGCTCAAGAGCGCACCAACAAAACCCTAACTACCGTCCCATTCAGCAACACCTGTGAAGCATATGAAGTCTCAACCAAGGTAGAGGTAGGGGTGGTTGCAAGACTCAGATGTCTGCAACCTTAGCTGGGACACCGATCTGTGATTATAACTTTTATAGGACACTTAGCATAGATCATTCATCAATATTTAAGCCTTATGGTACTTCACAGATAGCACAGAGCATCGTAGCGAATACTTAGACTAAATATGATTTAGTACTTAGCCACAGAAATATATATTAGATCCAGTAGATCAAGCACTAAGCATCTTATATATCAGATCTAACATTCATTCATATATCATAAGCACATAGCATAACTAGATCTATTTAATCACATCAAGAACTTAGCCAAGGAGGAGATAAACATATTAGGTCGAAGCACAAAGCACAATACACAAAGTTATCGTGGTTCACCCCCACCCTGGGGCTACATCCACAAAGTCTTCTTCTTTATATTATCTTAGTCAAGCGGTTACAACACAGAGCTTCAGTGACCCTTACTTCACACAGGACAAAAGATCTGCGCAGCTCGCTAGATCCTTCTTCCTTACACTTCAGCACAAAACTACAACAACTTGCACTTAGCTTTTCAATCTCCTTACAATCATGCATAGAACACTTTCAATATACATCCAATCACACATATCCAACTACTAGCACTAAGCCTTTAGCTATACATCACATAGATGTACTACTACCCTCTACTTACATTGCCTAAGTATCTATTTATAAATTACAAAATGGGCCTAAGTGTGGGTAAACCCATGGGCCAACATCCCTTTCCCTTTACATCAACCCAAAACCTTAAAAGGGACCCAAAAATAGGTTTTTCTTCCCTAATTTCCGCTTCGCGTTGCGCTCCATCTTTGGCAAGCTATCGCAATCCCAAAAATGGTCAAATATGACCAAGTATTCTTCAAAACTTAGTCAAGGGCCAACATCACACAACATAACACAAGAGGAGTTATTTGTCCAATGAGCCATGGAAGCCCATGTCGACTTGATAAATGTTATAAAGTTCGGTTCTGTGAGCCATGAACTGTTGAATTTGTAAGGTGCATTAACACAACGACGATGGGAGAATAATTGCAGGCATATCGGGTTGTGATCCGAAATGCCTGAGTTAATAGTCCAGGATCTGTAAGTGCTCTGGTTGGTGAGAAGATTTCCATCCATGAGGAATAATTCTAACCGCTTAGTGATACCTTCCTTGCCTGCTTGACCATTTCTCCATGTCGGGGTCAAATGTAAAGGGCAAGGTCCACCAAGACAGATTCCTGAAGAAGATTTGAGAAGAAATCAGAAATTGGGTCTGCTCTAGCCATACTCCCCCAAACCTCTCGGGAGGACAGGGTAAAATTTAAGTCGCCACCAACAATATAGCCCGGTTTAGTGAGTAGTCCATAATCCATAATTGGTTTCCAGAAACTTTCACGATCCTTATACGGGGCATAGAAATTAAGTAGTTTAACTTTTTCTGCTGAGTTTTTGAATCTTCCCTCCAAGAAAATATCTGCAGTGGTACCAAGAGCACTAAACTCACCCAATGTAGGATTCCATCCAATTAAAAGGCTGCCTGATCTTCCATTAGGATCCATAGCCACACAGTTCCACGAGCATAGGCACTTTAGAAAAGGAGCCTTTGCCTTTTCTGAAACCACAAGGGTCTGTTGTAAAAAAACAACATCTAGGGCGGCTTGTAACAATAACATCTTAAGGGAGGGTAATTTTGTGGCACCTTCGAACCTGTGTAGGTTGAAATACAAAAGAATTATGAGTCAACCCCGGAAGTTGGCATGCCTTCTCTAAGGGCCGAAGAAGAGGGAAGATCAATCGGGGCGGTCAAAGAGTTTTGGAAAAGGGGGAGGGGGGGATGAGGGGAGGGGAGGAGAGGGGTTAGGCCACCTTTGATAGTGCCCGAAGGCATTTTTGGTAAACGAGGGCACGGTTTCTTCCGGATGGTAACATTTGACTTAGAATCTAGGAGGGGGTCTTGGGTTGTGTCATTAGTGACCGGAAGAGCAACAGGGGAGAGGGATACAACAAATTTGGAGGACAAAGAGGGTAAGAAATCAGGGAGGGTAAGAGGGGAAGAATAAGCAAGAGAAGAGGGAGAAATTGTATTCAGAGCCAAAATGCTTAGTTCTGTGGTCGCACAGGGAGGATCAGGAGGGGTAGTTTGGGGGGGTCGGGAGCCATTAAAGACGTGTCATCAGAAGGAAGGGGTCTGGTCGAAGGGGGGGAAGGAGGGGGACTTCCATAGGGCCTAACATCAAAAGCGGGGCCTAAGAGACAACCTAGATCTGGACTATGTCTCATAAGTATTTTCCAAAAATCTTCGAAGATTTCTTGAACCCACGCCTCGTGGTCACGAAGGAAAACTGCTTCTTTATCAGATAAAGTGGAAAAAAAATAGAGGAAGAACAATTCCATCTTACCCATAAAAGAGTCTGGAGCAGTATTTGACAGGCGTGTCGGAGAAGCTCGACATGCAGGATTCATAGTCGTATCTTTTGCATCTCCAGACCATGAGCCCGACGGACAAGAATCCTTTAAATGACCAGGTGAACCACAAAAATGGTAGCGGAAGGATTCTTTCCAGTAATCAATAGGTTGTCTTATAATCCGATCACTAATAACGATTTCTATAGTAGAAGGAAGTGTTGGCAAATATTTAACAGACAGCGAATGGCAAATATTTAACAGACAGCGAATGCTTGTCATTGATGGCAAGTACAACAATGAAGATGGCATGAGTACAAGAAGTTTGTAACCGACAGGCAAACAAAATATAAGTTCAGGAAGATCGAATGATCGAAGACAACGCAACATTGATCGAATGATCGAAGGCCCGTAAAGTTTGAGAAGCATTTCTGATCGTTGGATGTCATTCAAAATTCCCGAAAGAACGAGGGCTGTCAGATCTGAATGTAGACAAGAAGAGCGCTGAAGAGGAGGACAGATCTCAGACGTTAGATCCAAGCGCAGGACCCGACCATTGTTGGATCAAGGAGAACCTGCATGCTTTTTAAAGTACAACAAGGAGAAGCGGGCGTACAAAATTCCGAAAGAAGGAGGATTGTCCATTTACGGGTAGGACACGTGGGGATAGATCGTCATTTCGTTGACTGGAGAGTCAAAGGAACAGGGTTCCCTAACCTCTTGAAATCGCGATGTAATCTGAGCCGTCAGATCAAGGTTTGATCTGGACCGTTGGATCCAGTCCATGTCGGAATTTTGCAGATTGAAAGTTGGAGATGTCAAGTAATATCAATCACAAGAATCCTGAAATCGCGATATGTGGAATCGCGATGTAATCTGAGATGTCAGATCAAGGTTTGATCTGGACCGTTGGATCCAGTCCATGTCAGAGTTTCGCAGATCGAAAGTTGGAGATGTCAAGTAATATCAATCACAAGAATCCCGAAATCGCGATATGCAGAATCACGATGTAATCTGAGCCGTCAGATCAAGGTTTGATATGGACCATTGGATCCAGTCCATGTCGGAGTTTCGCAGATCGAGAGTTGAAGATGTCAAAGAATAATAACCACAGGAATCCCAAAATCATGATATGCGAAATCGTGACTTAATCGCAGCCGTCAGATCAAGATGTGATCTGGATCGTTGATCCGACCCCATTTCGGAGTTTCGTGGATCGGGACTTTGAAGTGACAAAAACACTGAACATCAAGAATGTCGAAATCACGATATGCGAAATCGTGATTCAATCGCAGCCGTTAAATCAATATCAGATCTGGATCGTTGATCTAATTCCATATCAGAGTTTCGCGAATCGCGACATGGAGAGACAAAGAAAACAATGCAACAAGAATGTCGAAATCGCAATATGCTAAATCGCAATTCAATCATATCCGTTGAATCAAGATCAGATCTGGACCATCGAATCATAGGACATATGGCAAGCGATCGAAATTTCGCTGACTTGGGGTCAACGAAGCATAGTGTTGAAATTCATGAAATGAGAAATTGCAAAAGCGCTTTATGTATAAGCGCGTGGTCATAGCCATTGATCACATCGATGGAAGCTGGAGGTAGAAGCTAGAGGTGCTAAGCTTGGCCACATAAATTCCGAAATGAATGCAAGATCTCATGAAGCCAATCCAATGGTACAGGTGAATTTGAACAAATATTGGAGGGTTACTGTTCTCTCTCTCAGTTAACTCTTCAATTACGAATCGATTAGCGAACGGGACTCATGATTGCCAATCAGTTGGCGTTTCAGTTGCTTGGACAATTGTCTTTCTTTTGCCTAAGGAAATGCGAAGTGGAACCGCCGTGGTTGAGGGTATAAAAGAAAATGAGACAGACTATGTGTGTGATGCTGCTCTGTATGAAAAATGAATGAAACTGTAAGAAAGGGAAAATCATAGAATGTGCAGTGTGAGATTGAGCATATGCACAGTGTGAGATGAAACTCAGAGAAGAGTAACAGATGATGAAGAAAACTTGAAGCAGAACAGAATGACAAAACAAGTTGATGCAGAGCAGACCTGCTGAACAGACAGAGGAAGAAAAGAATTGCATAACAGTTAGAAGAAGACTAGATTTACAAAACAAAGAAAGATTGGTAAGAATTGATTTATTTGTGTAGTTGACAGCTTATTTATTCATTCATATTCTAGGAAGGTTGGGAGGTGCTCGGGAGGACTGTTGTCCTCAAAGGTTCAAGTGAGAACTTGAACACAAGAAGTTGTAGCTTCCATCTGGTTGTAGCCAGAGAAACCAGGGTGGCAGGGTGGTGCAAGGGAGAACAAGTGTTCTCTGTTATACAGGTTGGAGCCTGTGTAACTGGAAGTTGGTGCTTCCATCTAGTTGGTGCTGGAACATTAAGGGAGTTGGTGCTTCCTTCTAGTGGGTGTTAGAGAAACCAGAGAGTTGGTGCTCTCAAACAAGTTGCAGCTTGTAAAATAGAGGTAACAGCCTCACATTGAGTTGGTGCTCAATTATAGATGATGTACAGAACTTAAAAGACTGCCTATCATTTTGAAGAAGAAGAGGTTTTCTCCCTTTATGGGTTTCCTCGTGAAAATATGTCTCTGTGTATACTTTATGTGTGACTGTTGCTCTTTACTTTTATTGTCCATATGCTGTATATTGTTGATGATCACTTGAAGAAAGATTAATAATATTTTAATAGACTTAAGATTGTTTAAGCTCACTTACAACTGATTCGCCCCCCCCTCTCAGTTGTTTTAGTAATTTCAACAATTGGTATCAGAGCAGGTTCCTTTTATTCAAAGGTAGATCTGTAAGCTTAAACATGACAAGTCATGAAGGGACTTCAGCCTCTAAGCCCCCTCTGTTTGATGGAACAAATTTTTCTTTCTGGAAGATTNTTGTTTTAGTAATTTCAACAGGAAGACCCATGTCCATTTCAAATTCCACCAGCATGCAAGCGGTCCGCTTGTTACACCACCTTAAAGATTCCGAGTCAAAGTAAATAAATTTACCCACTGAGTTGGCGATGGCTTCAAAAATGGCCGCAGGCCAAAATTCTATGGGAAAATCTGGGAGAAGCATCCACAATTTCCTGCGGGAGAAAACTTCTGAATGAAGGTTGAATCCTAGGTACCACCGCTTAAAAACATATTGAATGAGAATCAATGCACCTTGATAAAATAAATTAAAATAATTGGTATATAATCAATAAAACAAATTATATATAATGTTATAATATTTGATATTTTTCAACCTTGATAAAATAAATTAAAATAATTGGTATATAATCAATAAAGCAAATTAAATATAAGGTTATAATATTTGATATTTTTTTCACTTTTGTGAGTATCATTTGATGAAATGAATGGTAAGTGGATTATTTAAAATAATGAGAAATTGGTTAGTTGCCACTAATATTTATGGACATGGGTCAACTTATATAATCTCGAAAATAATATTTCATATGTTGGACTGTGAGAGCCCCTCATTGCTTAAATAAAATATTCAAGGGAGCTTTAATTGAATACTTTAGAAGGCACAATACTTGCTAAGGTTTTGCAAATGGGGTAGCAAGCCAAGTGGGCTTGATTGTGGGGAAAACTCCACACTTAAGCATGCTTGAGCCAGAGGAGTCTTGGGATGGGTGACCTCACGAGAAGTCCTAGTTATTAGGTACAAGCCTCGAAAGTGATGATTGATGCTATGTTATTCATTTCACTAGTTTCAATCCCACTTCTTCACCTCTATGAGCATCACTCGATGCAATGAGTACTAAATGGACCATTCAAAATTGATTAGTTGCAACTAATACTCATAGACATGGGTCATAGATTAATAACTTACTCTATGTATATAATTATGAATTAATGCTTATATATATATCTCATTGTTATGGCATGACATGTCTTTGGGTTTCATGTCTTGAGTTGGAACAACCATTAAATTGATTGTAATAAGAAACACCTTGAAATGAAGATGTTACATATCTATGTGATTGTCATGGCATGACATGTCTTTTGGTTTTATGAGTTGAATTGAAAAAATGATTAATTTGGGTTTTGTATTTTGAATTAGAAAAATGATTAATTTAATTATAATAAGAAATACATTAAAATGAAGATGTTGATGTTATATAGACAAAATCATGAAAAAAAGTTTGATTGCATTATGATATATTTGTTACATTTCATATTCTGTTTATTTTTTTAAAAAGTAAAGGTGTAACATATGCACATGTATCATAAACATATATTAATTAAAAATGAAAATAAGACTAATGATTGTGTTAAAGTAGTTAAATGGAAACTTTTATTATTTATAATTTAATTAAAAATTTAATTTAGTGTCATTTAAGCAATATATTCATTAATAGGTTCATTGAAGGAAAATCTTTGACATTGTGTTAAAAGTGAAAGAGTAATGATTTGAGATGATAATAAAATAATAACACAAACAAGTTGCAAATACAACAATTTTGAATTTGATTGAGCAATATAGTATTAATTATAATTATTAACTTTGAGTATCTTTATATTGTATTATCATGATTTTAGAATGGTCAAAATATTAAAATGGGAAGAAAAATAAATCTATATATGAGATTGTTGTTTGGTTAAGATTTGTAATATGCAATTTTAATGCTTTATTTAAAATTTCAAATATTTTTAATCAATATTATTATAAAAATTAAAATAAAATTATGCAACAATAATTAATAATGATGTTATTTTTCTCAATCAATTTGTTTGAATTGATGTTTATCCTTTCAATAATCAAAAACTATTTATTTGAATTGGTGTTTATGCTTTCCATAATCAAAGTTATATGTTTAAATGGATGTTTATGCTTTCCATAATAAAAGCTAATGTTGAAGTGAAAAAGGTGTTGATGTGAAAAGGGAGTGGATTGATTTCATGTGTTTATCGTTTCAATAATCAAAACTATTTGTTTGAATTGGTGTTTATGATTTCCATAATCAAAGCTATCTATTTGAATTGGTGTTTATGCTTTTCATAATCAAAGCTATCTTTTTTTTTTTTTTTTTATTAAAGATGAGCTCAATTTGTTTTAACTTGATTTAAAGCAAGCCTTTTTTTAAGAGAGATCGGATTTTGTTTTTAAAAATTAAATCCAAATTTTCTTTATTAAAAAAAGAGTGGGAAAAAATGATTCTTTAATGATTCTGAAAGAGACATCAATTTTTTAGTGGTAGTTTCTTTCTTTTTTTTACATTGGCAGTATGAACCAACCACATTTTTTTTAATCCTAGAAATCAAGTTGTACAAATACCAGAGCTGTCAAGTATCTATACAAACACCCAAATATAATCAGGTCATATGGTACCGATTTCAGCCATCAGAAAGAGAAATTTGTTGTTTTCAGATTTCTGTGGTGAGGAGTTTCGAAGGTGTCACTTGGTGTCATTTTTTTGTCATCGTTTCAAATCCGAATTGGGATTAATCATCAAGACTAATCTTGTTGATCTTCGTCAATTAATATTTTCTAAGCAAGACAATTTTTAATTATAAATTTTAACCAAATCGACTTCTATAAACCCTAATTTTAGAGTTAAACAAAATAGAAAACATAAGTAAAATAAAACAAAATAATAAGTTAATAAAACAAATGATAATGATTAATAATTATTACCTAAGTATGGATATTATAACTATATCTATATCTATATATATATATGGTTTTGAAAGAATGATTTTTTTTTTTTAAGTAAAAAGGGTTGGAGCCTATTATATTATCATTGACAAAATACATAGCTGTTGGTGATGCCAGCTGTCCCGCCTGAGCAGGAAACCGGGACAGCTGGGCATCCCTGTCCATGTGTCACCATAGTTGCAGAATAAACAAAATTTAACAAAATTAACGCTGCTACGTCCCGCCCGAAGGAAACCAAGACTAGCAGGCATCGGCATGAAACTGGATTGTTCACCTAGAACTAAGAAATATTGATAGCTATCTGTCCTAAGGCATAAACTATTAGAACAAAACCACAAGCAAAGTCTAGGTTTGAACATCAAATAACCTCGGAACCAAGGTGGTTGTCGTCGACCGCGGAATGCCTCCATCTTGCTGGAAATGCGTATGCTCGGGCACATGTCGGGCATTGTTTCTTTGGCGTGGCTCTAGAATGCACTGCAAAGAACATGTCGAGCCTCTGCTCCAATCTCGCGATGCGGAAGACCTGATCTTCTAACAGATTTCTCATATCAAAGACGAGATTGAGATATCCCCAGTCAACTGAAGGTGGCTGTTCTGGGTTGGTGGCCGCTTTTGCTTCCTGCGTTTTGTGTCCCGCTGCTCCTCTGGTGGGTTCGGGAGGAACTTCTTCCTCCACATAGCAGGGAGAGTAAGACCTCTCTACGCTGATGTCACGGTGGTTGCGCGTGCCGCTTGCCGTCTGTGGAGTGCTAACCGAGCCAAAATGCGAGCGCGGGTTCCAATTTTCCGGGACCATGAACAGGGTGTGCTCAGGAGGGCTTTCTAGGCCTCCTTCCGGGATCACCTCCTCGACGACCGCCATTGGAGGCGTGCGTGGTCGTTCCCTTCGCTTCCTGGCAGCCATTGCCATTGCCTTTTCAAAATTCGCCTTCCTCTTGCGTCGCGACTCCGCTGTATACCAAGTCGCTCCCCTTCGCGGTGTCCCCCTGATTCTAGGCATGGTGAGATTCCAATGGATGATCAAGGAGCGTCCAATTGGAGTCGGAATGCTACTGAGGGTGGACAAGGTGGCCGAGAGCAACGACCGCTCCAGTGGAACGAGAGAGAACCTGCTGCAATGCTGGTGCGTCTGTGAAACGAAGGTCTTCGGGAGCGCCCTGTTATCTGGACTTGCAACTCGCACAATGAGCACAAATGTCATACCAATTGCCATAACTACAACCATCACCTCCTCCATTAAAATTTGCTGGATAGTGCGGGTACCCTTCCCTTGCGTGAAGGGTCTCGGCTGTTGAATGCGCCTATGCTTATACATGCCGAATTAATGAGTGAGGTGATGTGAGCCGGTAGACACATTAACACCGTGTCCCAGCTCGCTCCCACGTGGCCGCATCGCCCTCCGTGTCACCCCATCCGGGGATTTTGAAAGAATGATTTTAATCTGATTTGGGGGTTTTAATAATTTATGCTTTTAGGGTTTATGGAATTAGGATTTTAATCCTAACTAATTATTAGAATGATTTAAATATGATTAATAGTGTTAATAAATGTAGTAGGGATTATTTATGATTAGGGTATAAAATGTTGTTAATATCATATGATTAGGGTTAGGAAACATAATATTGTGAAATGTAGATTTAGGGTTTAAGAGATTGAGATTAGGGTTATTTATGATCTAAGGTTTATGAGATTCAAAAAGAGAAATTTGATCAATACAGACATTAATTGGGGAATCTATAGAAAAATGCAGTAGTATTTGTAAGATTGTACTTCTTAAATGAGATTATCTCTTTACAAAATTGGAAGATAAATTCTCTTCTTAAATTTAATTATTATAATTTTAGTGTTATCAATATTAATGACAAGCTTATATTTTTTACAAAATCCCTCAAAAACTTTAAGTTACTTGCAAAGATTATCAATCATTTTTACAATAAAAACAATATCAACATATAAGAGAAATACTACCTCTAGACTATTTTAATATCAATGCACCTCTTATCTTCTAAACGTTGCTAAATTTTAACCATATAAATACTTTAAAAAAGGAAAGTATACTCTTATTTAATACTAATATTACAATTAACATAAATTAACCATTCACTATTATTTTTTATCTTAACAATACTTTTTCTATAAAACCTAATCACTATATTATTCTTTCATTATTATAATATATATCTATTAAATTAGATTTCACATTTCAATTTAACAATAATTTTTTCCTAAAATTTAATCACAACATTAATAATTCATTATTACAAAACATATTTATTAAATTTAAACAATTCATTATTACAAAACATATTTATTAAATCATTAAATCATGATATGAAATTTAAAAAGAGTTTCAAAAAATTTTGCTCTAAATTTCTATACCTTATTCAAAGTATAGAAAACAAAATGAAATATTAATATCAATAGATGCAACTCAGCTACAAAAAGACAATAGTAAAGAAAAACTCAATAATAAAATTTAATGAAAGAAAAACTCAATAATAAAATTTGTTTCTCTATTGAAATAGCTCTACTCTTATTGAAAAACTCAATAATAAAATTTAATGAAAGAAAAACTCAATAATAAAATTTGTTGCTCTATTGAAATGGCTCTACTCTTTAGTCAATCACACAATACTTACTAGATTCTTTTTAAGTTAATTTTAAACTTCACTATGTACTTATATTACAACGGGAAAAAACCTACAGTAAAATAAAACTAGAAAAAATACCTACAGTAAAATATAACTAGAAGACCTCAATACAATTAAAAAACAAAATAATATAATTGACGTAAAATATGATCATTAAGTCATCAAAAGCCATAAAAAAGCTATTTAGCAAAAATCATTGTTATTTATTGAAGATGGTTGCAGTTTGTAAAGGATTTTTTTTAAAAATGGCAAAATCTATTATAATTCAGTTATTAACTAGTAGTGTGGAAAGTCATCACTAGCTGTTATAGGCAAATGCAAGTTGGCTTATCATGTTTAGTCAAGGAAAACTAAGCCACTTGAAATAATTCATTGGTGGTCTATAAGGGGGCAGACTTCCCCTCCTCCTCCCAGATGCCTCTAGGAAGACGAGCTCTTAGCCAATCAGAAGTAGCTTTAGATCTTAATCCAGGATCAAGGGTAATGGATACTTTTTTTTCCCAAGAAAAAACCCTCAAGGAAAACCCTTTGAGTACTTCCCCATGATCCATGGATGGTAAATGGGGTAAATCATCAACCCTAATTACAAGACCTAAGCCCAAGGGGATCAAGAAAATTGAACCCATAACCAACAACAAGCAGGAAAACTCTCACTTCTAACTCTAAACCAATTAAACTAACCTTCGAAACTAATGAAAATGAATACTTATTACAACACTCATATAAATTAAAATTCTTTCTAATGTATATCAAATTCTTAATCCAATCTATGTTCCTCCTCCTAAAATCTATCTGATTTTCAAACCAATCCATGTTTTTATTAATCAGAAGCGATAGCCAATTCCAAAGTGGAAAGATGTACGGATTTGGCATAAAATCTATCTGATTTTCAAACCAATCCATGTTTCTATTAATCAGAAGCGATAGCCAACTCCAAAGTGGAAGGATGTACGGATTTGGCATAAAATTACAGTCCAACTTGATTGGTCTTTTTAAAAAATATATAATCACTTTTGAGATCAGAGCCAATTTCCAAAGATGACATGCTAGCTCTTGTAGCTGACATTCTTAATATATCCTTTTATTTTTAATAATAAAATATAAGATGCATTTTCTAATAAAAACAATCTCAAACCAGATAAGATTTATGACTCCATGATTCTGTAGAATATCCTAGATAAGTTAAGAATCAACCTTACTGGTAAGGCCCACGGAAACCTACACTATGTACAAAACATAGGTGCAACCTTTAGTTCCTCTAGTCTTATCCAACATGTAATTTTTTCCAGTAGTCTTCAGGGTTCCAGTAGTCTTCAGGGAGGATAAGTGCTTGATATTCAATCACTAATAATATCAAAACTTCAAAATAATTAAAAGCCTTTGCTATTGAAGATGCTTATCACTTTATGCAAGTGGATCTTTTAAATCACAGGGAGAATGTGAATATTTAATAAGAATGAGTTACAATTGAAACTCTAAGCTAAAAAAAAATTGAAACCTTGTCATCTTAAATGCTTATTAACTGTTGCAAGTCACCTCCCAATCACTTTCTGGAAGTGGATCTTTTCAATCACAGTGAGAATGTGGTGCTTAATAAGCATTGGTTACAATTAAACTCCTAATCAAAACAAATTGAAACCTTGTCATCTTAAATACTTATTAACTGCTGCAAGTGACCTCCCAAAGCACAATGAAAATGTGAGTGCCTCATAAGCATCTAGTTACATTTGAGCATTATGCTGCGTTAGCTTACCTCTCAAATTCAAGAACACTGACAAGTGGCACCTTTCTTGAAACTTTCTTCCATTTCTACAACATAGAGTCTGAATACTTGGAGAGAAGGCTTGTAATCTTCCTCGCTTTTATCAGTTATTATAAGTATGAAACCACAGTGAGAACGTGGGTGATCTTCCTCGCTTTTATCAGTTAATATAAGTATGAAACCACAGTGAGAATGTGGGTGCTTAATAAGTATGAGTTACATTTAATGCAAAATGGAAAAAATAAGAGTCTCCTGACATTCTAAATGCTCATAGGCTGCTGCAATTGGACCCTCCCAAACCACAGTGAGACATTCTAAATGCTTATCGGCCGCTGCATTTGGACCCTCCCAAACCACAGTGAGAATGATTAGCATCTAGTTACGTTTAAGCCCTGAGCTTCGTCGGCTTACCTCTGAAATCAAGAACAGTGACAAGTGGGCACTTTTCTTGAAACTTTCTTCCATGGCTGCAATACAGAGTCTGAATACTTGGAGGGGAAGGCTTGTAATCTTCCTCGCTTCGAACGAGTCCTGGACGTGGTCCCTTGCCCTATCTCACACACTTTTGAAATGCTGTTGAGGCTATGTTGGACATCCCCAGGTTCGCTAACCTTATTGAAGGGCAATATTTTTACAGACTCCAAACCAGGATCTTCAACCAAGCATTGATGGTTTTGCAAACTAGGTTTGCTCAAAGCATATTTGATTCGCTTGACCATGTTTTTGGGTAAAACCTGGACTGAAACCTCTTCCTGAATTCCGATGCCGATAGTTCTGTGATGTTGCTGACCTTCTAATAGCTCAATGGCATCTACCAGCAAATAGAGAGATCCACCCATACTGTTCTCCTGGCTTGCAATCTTTTGATTGGATAAACCAAGGCTTCTTATGCTTGAATTCCCCTGATCTCTATCTTCACTATGAGATATATGAGTATTTCTATTATAAATCTGAGTATTCATAACAGATTGTAGAGATTTCCGGGAGCCCATCTGTTAGAAAACATGAAAATTGAAATGGGTATTCAGAAATTGGAAAATTCTGATAAACAACGCGTTATACATTGAAAATCTGAGACTGAAAGTTAGAGAGATTTTCGTTTACCTTAAGGGACTTGGACGACGCCTTGACATCGATAGAATGCTGAAT